>MU778342.1:95257-131657 GCA_026770625.1 Nicotiana glauca
GAAGCTAAAGGAAAGTTCGCTCCTAACTGGCAGGGGCCGTTTGTTGTAACACGAGTGTTGTCCAATGGTGCATTGTATCAAATAGATGTGGAAGGAAAATGCGTAGAAATGGCTATCAACTCTCATGCAGTCAAAAGATATTATGTATGATTTCTTTATCTTTGTGTACCTGATTGTATTTGGCATGTTTTAAGATTGAAATGACGAAGGCATTTTGTTCTTCTATCCAAACACTTTATCCTTTGTTATCCCTTTTGAGCCTTGTTATATTTTTCTTTCGTAGCCCTCTTTCAGAATCAACAACAAAATTTGAGAACCCGAGCAGGGAAATTAATTGTAGAAACAAGAGAAACACAGTGGAAAAAGAAAAGAAAAGAAAAGAAAGAAAAGAAAACAGAAAGCAAAAGAAAAAGAAAAGAAAAGAAAAAAAAAAGAAGAAAAGAAAAAAGAAAAGAAGAAAAGAGAAAGAAAAAGAAAAGAGTAAGAAAAAGAAAAGAAAGAAAAGAAATGAAAAGAAAAGAAGAATGGAAGAAAAGGAATATTGCAACAATGAAGTGATTTTATGACCTAAACTACGTTTGACTTGATCCCGAAAGGGTACGTAGGCAGCCTCACTGAGGTTCAGTCACAAAAAAAAGAAAAATCCAAGAATCCCCAAGAATGAATCTGGGCAGAAGTTGTGTTTGTTGCAGAAATATGATTCCGAAAGTTGTAATTTTGAACCCACGTTGAATTATTTTGAGCCTTTATACCCTTCTTTCTAAAATCCATCCAAAAGCCACATTACGGTCCAAAGAAAGACCTTCTGATCAATTTTAAGAAATGCCTATACGAGCAGGTAAAGTGATTCATGTTGGGGATAACACTCTGGTGCCAGAAGGAAAATGATGAAAATGAGAGAGTCTTATTGGTGAAAACCTTCACGGGCACCATAAGGCGACGTGAGTTGAGAGAAATAAAAATGAGAGAGTCTTGTTAGTGAAACCTCACGGGCACCATAAGGAAAAAAGTGAGTTTTCAGATGGGCCAATGAAAGAAGTCTGTGGTTGAAAGTTACTCGAAACATGGCAAGACAAGCAAGGTTTGGGTTTTTGGTGAATGTTAGGTTGTGAAAGTATGGAACAACAGATATGGTAAATGATAGTTGATTGGTTGGACAGACTAGGCTGGTTAATCCAAATTGCATGGAACAATCAATGGAATCAGCCTTCCCACTCAGATAAGTCATATCCTTTTTACTTTATTATAGCTCATTCGTTTTCAGATTCTTTCTATCCTCAAAACCTTCGAGGTCATTGTATTTCATTATCTTGAAGTCTGTCTATAAGACATTTCAGTGTCAGTTCAATTCAAAACAAAAGAAGGATGTCAAGGCTAACTACCAGCTTCCTAGTTGTATGGCATAGCAAGGTTGGGAAATATCAAGGAAAGTAAGGCAAAAAGGACCAGTGGAAATCCTATCAGTAGGATAATCCGATAAGTGTGAAGGAGAAGCAAAGTTTCACAAGAAGGGAACAAAAACACAAAAATAGTAACATTTGGGTCGTCAAGATCAGAGGGTTGAAAGTCAGCCGGGAAGTCATGGCAAGTAAAAGTAAGTCCAATGAAGCAAGCCAAAGCAAAGTCGGAAGCGGGAGCATGGCCAACAAGAATGCCAGCAGCTAACCACCATTTTATATTAACAAATCTTTCTTTGATTAAAATAGGGGCAGAAAGAATTTTTCTTTGTAAGTAGGAGCCCACCTGAATAACAAAGGAATAATTTTCTAAAGTCAAAAGCAGGAGCCCACCTAGAGAACAAGGGAATACATTTCAAAGTTCAGCAGTCAGGCACCCACCTGAAGAATAAGGGAAGTATAATGAAAGTTTTATCTTTCAAGTTTAATATTCGGTAACACAACGCGCCCAGGTATCAAACTGGGGCAGAAATTTTCTTTGTTTTGTATGTTTGTTGCAAGCAGGAGCCCACCTGAAGAACAAGGGAATATCTTTTCAAATGCACCAAGCAGGCACCCACCTGGAAAACAAGGGAAGTACAATTCAATTTTTAGCCTTTAATTTTAATATCCGATAACACGATATGCCCAGTCACCATACTGGGGCTGAAGATTTTCTTTATTTGTCTATTTTTGTCACAATCAGGAGCCCACCTGGAGAACAAGGGAATACATTTTCAAGTAGTGCAATCAGGAGCCCACCTGGAGAACAAGGGAATACGTTTTCAAGCATTGCAAGAAGGAGCCCACCTGGAGAACAAGGGAATATCTTTTCAAGCAATCGTAAGCAGGAGCCCACCTGGAGAACAAGGGAATCCATTTCAAGTTTCAGCAGTCAGGCACCCATCTGGAAAACAAGGGAAGTACAGTTCAAACTCTAGCCTTTAATTGTAATATCTGATAACATGATGTGCCCAACCACCATATCGGGGCAGGAAATTTTCTTTGTTTGTCTATTTTTGTTGCAATCAGGAGCCCACCTGGAGAACAAGGGAATACATTTTCAAGCATTGCAAGCAGGAGCCCACCTGGAGAATAAGGGAATACTGTTCAAGCATTACAAGCAGGAGCCCACTTGGAGAACAAGGGAATACTTTTCAAGCATCACAAGCAGGAGCCCACCTGGAAAATAAGGGAATACCTTTCAAGCATCGCAAGCAGGAGCCCACCTGAAAAATGGACACATATTTTAAATTATAGTAGTCAAGCATCAACAAGAGGAATGGTAAAACATCGTTAAGGAAACAACAAGAATTCCATTGGAAGAACACAAGATACAAGTTCAAGGCGACACAAGAGCAAGTTTGAAGACATATATAGGATCTTTTGTAACTCATATATCATAGCTTAGGCTAGCTTCTTTTGTTTTACCACGGTGTAACAAGGAGGTCAGCAAGCAGTAGCAGCAGCAACAGCAGTGAAATCACAGCTCCTGGTAGTCCCAGCTACCAGACACTCCTGAACTACACTGACCTGATTCCTGTTTAGCCCGTGATATGTAGACAACCTCTGAAGCAGGGCGCGGTCAACTCTTTCAAAATGCTTCACACGGAATAGGCGAACAGGCAAAAATCTCTCATTTCTGCTCACTTGTCTTTGCACGAAAACTCTTCGTGTTTCCGGGCAAAGAGGGGCAGCTGTGAGCACGTGATTTTTGCCCTAAGCAAATTATTCCAAAAGTTTCAAGTATTATTTTACAATTTTGAATGAATTTCGTTGCATTTTTGTGATTAATTGAGTGCATGATAATTCATATGAAAATAAAAAAAAATATATGCATTTACATTTAGGGATTTAATTTTACATTTTAGTATTAATTAGTATTAGTTTGTTTTAGAACAAAATATAAGAAAATAACAAAAAATAGTTTGCTTTGCATTGTTCTTTTAATTAGGAATTAATTAGAAATCAAAATTTTAGTGCAATTTAATTATGAGTTTTATTAGCATTTTTATAAAATCAGAAAAAAATAAAATATACAAAAATAAAAATTTAAAGAAAACAAAATTAAAAGGAAAAAACAATTAAAAAATAAAATGAAATGATCTTAATAAGAGACCAAAATTGGGCTCATTGAACAAACCCCCAGCCCAAACCGACCACACCCAAGACCAATACACCCCGGATCCAGCCCAGACCCAAGCCCCTGCCTGGTCCAACCATTGACTTCTTAAAACGACGCCGTTTGGGCGTCAATTAATAATAGCCATCGATATTCCCTGATCCAACGGCCCTTGATCAATATTGGATTTTAATATTACTGTCTGAAAATATTTCATAAACCCTAGACATTATGCATCCTCCTCGTACCCCTCCCCCTTCCTGAAATTCGGGTGATCGTCCCACCCAAATTCTGCCCTTCTCCACCATCCTCCGCCTCATTGCCGCCGGCTGGAAATCGTCGCCGCCGACGGCGCAACCCCAATCGACCCTAAATTTTTACACCACACTCTTCTTCACTCCTCTTTCCAACCGTCAAACCCGTTTCCCTCAAATCCCCATCAATTCCCTCGAATCTCGAATCTAAAATCCGGCCAAATCACAAATCCACCCAAACGACTCCAAACTTTCACCATACAGTCTCCTGGCCTCCCTCATCTCGAATCCCAAGCCAAAAACCTTTGAATCTCACCAGGTCATCCCTAATATCGGATCTAGGTTTTTTCAAATTTTTGTTTGTCTGGAGCTTCAAATAATTTGGATTTTTATTAATATTATAAGTTTATTTTTTGATATAATAAACCTGTAATATTAACTAAACTCCAATTCCAAATTTCAGTCAAGGTTTACGCATAGGTCAGTAAGTTCCTTCCTTGAATTTTCTCTTATCTTTCATTGTTTTCATGAGTTAGTTAATTCATGCTTTTGTTGCTAATTATTTTGTGCGATCTGATTTTTCTTTATTTCTGATAAGTTTTAATGTTCGAATATTGGGATAATTAATTAATTGTAGTTCAATCATATTTTCTGTTAGTCTTTTATTCAATGTCAACATGTTTTCTGGTATAACTTGTTCAAATCTCCTTCATGTATGTTTGAAGTTCATTAGTCTGATATTGTATTTTGGAATTTGTTCTCTTAATCTTGATAGTCTGATTTTGATTTGTTTAACAAGTAATCATGTGTTGATGTTATTAGTTAGAATAATTAGTCTAGTTTAGTTTATTTCAGTTTAATTAGTAATTGTTCTTTAGTTCAGTGATTGTTTTCAGGTAATTGTTAGGCTTAGTATAGATAATTTGGATATAGCTAATTTTAGGATTAGTTAGTTAACCATAGTTATTAACTAAGGGTAAGGGGTTGATTTAGTTGACTGAAGTTAGTAACTTTGAGGGGTTTCAAGGGTATTTTAGGGACTGAAAATGGCATGTTTTGCCAAATTGGTAATTGTAGAATGCAAGAAAGGGTACTATAGGCATTTACAATGGCATAGGAATAGGGTAGATAAAGGTAGAACCTTCTAGAACATTACAAATAGGGTCTTAGTGTAAGCATTAATAATTGTGGTGGTAGTAACTTTAGTAGAAAGTCAGGAAATGAGGGACTAAAAATAAAAAAATCCAAAAAAATCTGATGCTCACCTTAGTTGCCTATAAAAAGGCATCACTATGCCTTGAATAAGAAGTTTTTTCAGCCTCCAAATTTCCCCGCAAAAATTTCCTTTCTAAATTTCAGATTTATATTTGAAATTCAAACCTTGAAAGTCCAAAAACAATAGAAATCCCATAAAAATAAAAAAAAAATACTGTTCTATTAGATAATTCAAGTCAATTGAGATTTTCAATGGCTGATTTGCATTTTTCTAGTTCCTGAAAGTTCAGAGGTTCAATAGGTTGATTTCTGGTGCAAATTTGAGTTAATCTGACTGGTTTTGGGTCCAATTGTTGTTAGTTTTGGTTGCTGTTTGGTTGAAGTGTCAATTTTGGGTCAAAATTCAGTCCAAAGTCACTGTCAATTGCTGAATATTGCTGTTGAGACTAGATGTTGATTACTGCTGCTGACTTATCTCTCATTTTTCTCCTTTTCTAATTCAGGTACACATTCAAATTGTCTCTGGTGTAATCTCTGTGATGAATGGGAATGAAATTGCATTCTGATGTTTGCTGAAACTCTTCTTGCGTTCAGTTCATTTTATGTAATTAGTTTTAGGATTTGGCTTTAAGAAATTCATTACTTGTTTAAGTTTTACTGTGTTTGAGTTGTATTGGACCTAGAATTGTTCAATTAGAACTGTTTCCAATTGATATGAATATCCTGGAAATTGGATTGTGATTATATTAACTTTGAACTGTTTAAGTCTGTGGACTGTATTTTGAACTGAGGATTATTGAAATTTTTAGATTTGTGATGGTTCATGTAGTGGTAAATTAGTAGATAGTCATTCAGTAATGGGTTTAATTGATTGGAATCTGTTGAAACAATAAGGATCGAATGAGAAATCATGAAGTAGGATTTTGAAATTAATCGTTGGATAGTTCAAAATCAGGTTGTACAAATTTTTCTTTCCCTGTTTGTGTTGAATGGATGCTTTTGCGACAGATTGTAATTTAATAGTCCAAGCAGATCTGCTGCAGTATTGGTAACAATATATGTTTGGCCTTCAGTTATCTACTTTATCCTTTGTTAATATGAGCCAATTCACGTAATTTGTTTCTAAAATGGTACATGATTAGTGGTTAGTTTAAGTTGATAGTTGTCACCGGTGTTGGCCTAAACATTTTAGTCTATCAGTGGCAATTTCCGTTCAGTTAACATCACAGTTGTTTGAAACAGTTAATTAGTATCCTCAAAGTTTATTTCAATGTTGATATTGCTTGATGCTTATTGCACGATTGATTGGGTTTGAAAGTTTGGGCCTTGTTGGCCAGTTGAAAGCCCCAGGCCATGGCCCCTTTTGATTTAATTGATGCGAGGCCCGGGTTGCGTATCCTGGAATTTGGGATCAAGAACAATGTCAACAGCCCAAAACTGGGCAGATTTGACATTAAAGTAGCCACGCTCGTTTGTCGCTTAGGCCAACTTCAAAGGCCCAGGACCACTAAAATTAGGAGTCCAATAAAAGACTCGGCCTAATTGTATTAATGCTTAAATAATAATTAATAACTAGGTTTTATTTTTGTTTATTATTAGAGAGCAAAAATAGATGGAAAATCGTAGTTGCTTTAGTGAACCTTTTTAAAATAAATGAGACGAGCCTTGATAAATAAAATCACAAATTACGGGGCCCTCAATAAATGCTATATAAAATACTTAGAATTCGGGCGGACCGTTTAGCGAATTTCATGGTCTTCCCCAAAGATAATAAACGCGTAGTTGCTTTAGGCGTGTATTTTAATTTTACCTTCTTAACTACGGGTGCACATTTATGTGATCCAAATCTAAATCTCAACGGAGTCGAAATATGTTGACAACCACGGGTGCACTGGTGCGACGTGGCTCGAGACGCATTTTTACGACGTTGCAATTCTCCTTAAAAAATAATAATAAAAGCTGGTTACTAAAAAGGGCACATAGGTTAGAACATGTTGTAAAATCAGATAAATAAGCTAAATATGACAGTTGAGCGACCGTGCTAGAACCACAGAACCCAGGAATGCCTAACACCTTCTTCCGGGTTAACAGAATTCCTTACTTGGATTTCTGATTCGCGGATTGTAAACAGAGTCAAACCTTCTCCTCGATTTGGGATTCAAACCGGTGAATTGGGACACCATAAATCTCCCAAGTGGCGACTCTGAATTTTTAATAAAATGAATCTCGTTTCGATTGTCACTTTAATTGGAAAAACTCTCTTTATTATACCCTTTACGGGGTGTAGTAGCGTAAAAAGAATGTGTGACACCTACTAGGTACCACAATAGGAGTTCACAAAGGGGAAAGTTACTGAATTCCCTCCGGTTGTCCGTGATGGTGCTGTTGTAGTTGAAATTAATGATGAAGAAATGAAGGCACAGGAAATTTACTAGAGCACAACCTTAATTGGCTACGTATTGGGGGATAGTCCATATGAAAAATCGATGGAAAATTACATCGCAAATGTTTGGAATTTTGTTGAGCAACCCAAGATTTTCTATCATAATGAAGGTTATTTTATCTTCAGATTTCAAAACATTGCATATAGGGACTTAGTCCTTCATAATGGTCCATATACATATCACAATAAACCCCTAATTTTACAGCATTGGAGTGTGGATTTTAAGTGAGTGTAATTCCACTATGGATCAAATTCCTAGGTCCACCTTTGAGTTTCTGGTCCACGGAGATATTGAGTAAATTAGCCAATGTAGTTGGTAAACCTCTTTACACTGACAGATTTACAGCTGAATTGGAGAAGATATCTTTTGCACGAGTACTTGTTGAAGCTGATATCTCCCATCCTCTGCCGAACAGTGTGGATATTCAAACTTCTAAAGGAATCATCAATCAACAAATTGACTATGACTGGAAACCAAAGTTTTGCTGTGACTGTATCAGGTTTAGGCATAATTCATAAGACTGTTGGCTAAAGAATAAGCAGGAAAAGGGAGAAGAATTCAGGGAACAACCAAAAAAGAGGCATAATAAGAATAAGGAGAAACTCAAATGGGTACCAAAGGTGAATAGGGGAATGGAAACTGAGAATGCAGGGATCCAAGCAGGGAAGGAAATTCAAACCATCCCCTTGTCAAATGGGATGGGAACAGGAGCACTCAAACCAGCATCAGCTATTGAAGATACCCAAGAAGTGATCGAGAATGATGAAAGGGCAAAGACCAAGGAGCAAAGTAATAGTAAAATGAGCAAGGGTAAAGCTGTACATCAAGGTTTGGCCATTACCTCTGCCAACAGATTTGATGTGATGCGGATGACAAAATCAATGCAAGGGGACGCTGGCCCATCCAGCTTCTCCCAATCATGAATCTATGCACTTGGAACATAAGGGGGCTAAATAAGCCCCGCTCTTTCTGAGGAAGAATAAGGTGGATATAATGGGATGTTTGCAGACAAGAGTTAAGGAAAGGAAATCAGCTAGAATTATCACTCAAGTAGCAAGAGATTGGAATGTGTGTGTAACTATAATTCACATCCAAATGGTAGAATTTGGTTACTATGGAAGGGAGCAATAAATGTCCAGATTATACATGTTGAGGATCGGTTTGTTCACTATGAAGTACATGAGCCAGGATCTAACTTTAAAGCTATAATAACCATGATATATGCAAGTAATGACAACATTCAGAGAAGTCAACTATGGAGAAAACTAATTCAGATAGGGAGTACAATTCAAGATTGTTGGTTATTATGTGGGGATTTTAATAATGTATTGTACACAGATGACATAATAGGTACTCCTATTACACAAGGTGAGACACAAGGACTACAAGACATGCTGAATATTCTATAACTTACCAAATTAAAAAGCTTGGGGTGGTACTATACTTGGTGTAATAAGCAACAGCCTGCTAATATAGTCTACAATAGGATTGACTGGGCATTTGGCAACTTTAAATGGCTACAACAATATGGCCATATTGAAGTAGAGGTTTTGAATCCAGAGGTATCTTATCATTCTCATATCTTAATCCAATGCAGTCAGGGGCATCAACAGAGAAGTCTACATCCAAAGCCTTTCAAATTATATAGCTCAGTTATGGAGCATAATGAGTTTAAAGGGATTGTTAATAAAATATGGGAGCAGAATATATAGGCTGACCCAATGCAAAAGGTCTGGTTTAAGTTGAAGAGTCTTAAGAGCGACCTTAAAGAGTTGAATGCTTATATGGCTTCCTACAAGCAACAAATCAATCATGCTAGGCACAAGCTTGAAACTGTACAAACTCAACTCATGGTCCATCATCTAGATCAAGAGTTGATTGAACAAGAAAGGAGGGCATTAGCATAGGTTGAAAAGTGGAGTAACATAGAAGAGCAGGTTCTCAAGCAGAAATCAAGAGCAAATTGGATCACATGTGGTGATTCAAACTCAAAGTACTTTCATGCTCAATGGAAAGTGAGGATAAGAAAGAATGCAATTATATCAATCTACAAGGATGGTGGAACAAAGATAACTGATCCTATACAAGTAGATAATGAATTCATCTCCTTTTTTACTAAACTCATGGGAGGAAAAGGTAGTACTCATAGATGTCCAAACACTGAAGTTATCCAACATGGCACATGTCTCACTCTAAATCAGAAGGAGGAACTCATCCAAGAGATTACAATGATAGAGAATCCAAAATGCAATAAAAGATATGCCTCATGAAAAGGCTCCTGGAGTAGATAGATTTCCAATTGAATTCTTCACCAAACACTGGCAGGCAGTAGGAGCTGATGTGTGTGATGTTGTCAAACAGTTTTTTGCAACTGGGAAGATGCATAAAGGAGTCAGTAGTACTGCTGTGACATTAATACCTAAGGTGCAGAATCCTAGTCATGTCAAGGATTATAGACCAATTGCATGCTGTACAACCTTATACAAGATCATCACAAAGGTTATCACAGCAAGATTAAAGAGAGTAATTGATGGACTAGTGGGGGAATCACAATCAGCTTTTATTGAAGGTAGATGTATCACAAATAATATTCTCTTCACACATGAGTTGTTCAAAGGTTACAACAGGAAAGGCATCTCACCAAGGTGTGTTCTAAAAGTTGATTTGAGGAAAGCATATGACACTCTAGAATGGACATTCTTGGAAAGAATTCTGTTAGACATGGGATTTCCCAACAAATTCACATGTTGGATTATGGAATGCATTTCTTTAGTGACCTACTCACTGAATATAATGGAGGACTGACTAGACCATTCAAAGGAGGAAGAGGGATAAGACAAGGGGACCCAATGTCACCCTATCTTTTTGTATTGGCCATGGAACACTTACAAAGGGAGTTTGCACAACTGGTAAAGAATAAAAAGTTCAAATTCCATCACAGATGCCAAAAACTTGGAGTGGTGCATGTTTGTTTTGCTAATGACCTATACTCATGTTTTGCAGGGCTGACCTACAATCTATTAGATTACTAAGGCAAGCTTTCCAGAAGTTCTCTGAAGCCTCTGGCCTTCAAGCAAATGCAAAGAAAAGTTCAGTCTATTTAGCAGGTGTTTCAGCAGATCAGAAGCAAGATATACTACTAGAGTTGGGGTTTTCTGAAGGAACACTACCATTTAAATATCTGGGAGTACCTTTGGCATCAGAGAAACTTTCAATTACACAATGCTGGCCTCTAGTAGAAACAATCACACAGGATCAATTGCTGGACATCAAGACTCTTATCTTATGCAGGGCGAGTACAACTAATCAAGTCAGTACCATTTGGTATACAATCATACTGGGCATAGACCTTTCTACTACCAAAGAAGGTGATGAAGATGGTGGAGGCTATCTGCAGGTCCTTCCTATGGACATGCTCGTCAACAGTATCAAAAAAGGGCTTTGGTCTCCTGGGACAAAATATGCTTACCACATGGAGTAGGTGGGCTGAATGTAATGAATTTGGTACTTTGGAACAAAGTTGTTGTAGCAAAGCACCTATGGGCTGTGGAAAAAAAGAAGGACTGCTTATGGATCAAATGGATCCATACCTTCTACATAAAGCATCACACACTTGAGCATATGCCAATACCCAAGAATGCAGCATGGGTGGTCAGAAAAATCTTGGAGTCAAGGAAGCTCATTGGGGATGTTCATGGTATCCAGGGTGATCTATTGAGTAGGTTGGATCTGCTTCAAAAAGGCAATTCTTTCAGCATCAGGAAGCTCTATCAACTACAACTTTCCCAGCTCCCTAAAGTTCCCTGGAAGGGCATAATGTTGCAACCAAGAATGCATCCCAAATTTAAATTAATAGTATGGTTAGCACTATAGAGAAGACTAGCTACAGTGGATCGACTACTGAAGTTTAGGGTTCAAATATATCAACAGTGTATATTCTGTAAGTTAGCTGATGAAACTTTTGACCATTTGTTCTTTGATTGTGCTGTATCAAATGAGGTGTGGTCGAGGCTATTGAAATGGTTAGGATATTACAGACCTATACTAGATTGGCAAAGTAAGGTGGAATGAATAAGTCATTATATCACAAAGAAAGTGGACACTGGGAAATTGTCACCTGTGTCTTTGGCATGATGGTTTATACCATATGGAGTGAAAGAAACAAAGCTCGATTCCAGGGGAGCGCAGTAAATGTGAACATCATATGCAGAGAAGTATCAATTCATATACATACGAAAGGGCAGGGGATACAATACTGGCAAAGAGCACTTACAACTCTCAATGGGTATCCATGAAGTATAGTTATGATTGTTGTATCTATTCTTGTTTGCATTAGTTCAATTAGTTGTTAATCCAATTGGTTACTAAGATATAGTGATGAACTCACTTAGTCTATAGACAGGGGACATGTAATTAGGAAGTAGATGGTCTGCATCTATCTGATTTGTAATGACTTTTTTTGGAATGAAATAGCTATTTACCCAAAAAAAAGGTAACATTTTTTGGCTAAGTGTTTTCAGCCAATTCTTTACATAATAATAATATTTTCCATCTCTTAAAAAGGAGATTCCACCAAGGCTTCTTAAGTGCAGAACGCTACTGTCAATTGTTTAAGGAAAAATTTCAGCAAATATTATCTTTGCATAGCAACGTTGTTTCTTCAAACTCTTCGTATGACTTGTTCCGTGTTGACACAATTGACGTGTGTTAGAGGGATTGTCAAGAGAATCAGCTCAGGTATGTTAAGGCTATCCCTTATTTCCTTTTGGAAAGATCCGTACGATGCAAACGAAACGAAAAAATACACAACTTCCATAAATAAATATATTCATAGAAGTATTAGAAGTGCCTATATTCTTCAATTGCCATGTATCCTATTATTTTATCATCTGTTCATAGGTCTCAGAAAAATAAGTAAGTTGAAAATTTTACTTCATGATATTACTCAAAGGCATAATGGTCTTCTGACATTCTAGGAGATTTTATTGACGTACTTCTTATGCATTGTATTCATGTACATTGACCCATGACCGGATGGAATTAGATACGCGTATATATGTATATATACGTATATGGGATATGAAAAAAGTTTACGGCATTATATACGCACTACCACCTGATCCGCTGGTATTGATGATTTGCCCATAGTAGCCGAGATGATATGATGAGATGCCCTCAGAGGCTTGATGATGTTATAAACACATGTACCTCTGCATGACATAAAATACATATGCATATGCATGACACTATGAGTATTTCATTATCTGCAAAGCTGTTAAGACTTACATGTCGAGTCCTTTACTCTATATTTCTCTCATGTCTATCATTTACAGATTTTCATTCCTTACATACTCGATACATTATTTGTACTGAAGTCCCTTTTCTTAGGGACGCTGCGTTTCATGTCTGCAGGTCCCAATAGACAGGTCGAGAGCCCTCTAAGTACATTATCAGCTCAACGGAAGATGTTGGTGCGCTCCAGTTTCTTCGGAGTTACTTGTTTGGTTAGTATGATTTAGACGTGTATTATTTGATATGGAGGGACTCTATCTCGACCCTTATAAAAATTATGTATTCTTAGAGGCTTGTAGACAGATGTCATGTATGTAAAATATTGTATGGCCTTGTCGGCCTATGTTCAGTATACGAGTGGTTATTTTGGTCTTATAGGCATGCATATCTTATGTATAAGTTGGTATTACATGTTGTATTTGACTTATCTCACGGCAACCTTCCAGCTTAGTTATCTATGATATTATGACATGAAAAGATATGTTATGCTAGTACTTGGCTAGGTAAGGTACCGGGTGTCCGCTGCAGCCTATCGGTTTAAGTCGTGACAAAAGTGGTATCAGAGCAGTTATGTCTTAGGGAGTCTACAAGTCGTGTCTAGTAGAGTCTTGTTTATGGGTGTGTTGTGCACTACACTTATAAGCAGGAGGCTACAAGGCATTTAGGACTTTCACTCTTTCTTCTTACTCTAGATCGTATGGTAGAGCTCAGTTATAAGAACTCAATTTCCTAAACTCTATCTTAGTCATAATACGATGTTGTGTACGTTTAGAAAGACGGTTGGTAAGAGATATAGTTGTGGAAGAATTGAGTTAGAAGAACTCGATTTTGTATCACACTTATAATGGATAAGTGTGAAGTTTTCAGCAGAACATGGGTGTACTAAGGCATGTAAGCCTTTTGATAAGGAGCCTTAAGGAAGGAATATCTTTCCACCCCTATGGTGAAATGCAATGAAGAATACTAAAGATGAAGAGGTATATCTTTTAAGGTAAACCTTAAGTTTCACCATAAGGTAAAACATCTATAGGTAGGTCATCATAGCTCCAACTCTTAGTACTCCCCAAAAGAGAAGAATATGGAATGATGTGGCATTAAGCCAGAATTAAGTGGTTCTAGTAATTATGGAATAGTAAAGGAAAAATCCAAAAAGAAAATGAAAAGGGATGAGATTGAAATTATACCAAGCCTACATATATTCTACGAGTCCAGAACATTATGCGAACACGATGTCAAGGAGGGAAGTCAAGGTTTCTGCCCGAAATGTTATTGATAGATAAGGATCCTATTTATGGCTAAACAAGAGGTTACAGACGAGTCAGCATTCGTGCCAGATAAACATAGTAAAACCCAATATAATGAATTCAGCCTCGCAGTAACGTCATTGTAATACTTAAGAAGTATTCAGATAGGAGTTGGGGTTTTTAAAGGTACCTTACGAGTATTGTGGGAATATAAGATAATGCCACTAGGAAGATAGTCAAAATATAAGTTCAGAAGCAACCCTACAAGCACAAGGGCATGGAGGTAAGTAACTATGGATAATTGTAGGCAAGAACGACATCAAAATTTGTATTGGGAAGCTCGCAGCTTTACAAGAGTCAGAGGGTCCTCCCTAAGTACTACAGTGAAAGGCTAGCTAAGGAAATAAGGAAGAAGGCTTCAAACTAAGCATAGTAACTTGAAGAAGAAATGGTCATGTAAAACAGTCTCACCACAACGTTATAAGCACTCCATAAGAAAGTGGCACCTGTCGTGGCTAATGAATGAGAAGTAAAGTAAAAAGTAATATTCGAGATTATGTGAGTTTCACAAAAACTTTGGCATGCGTAAGAACAAAGATTAGCTAGGTATGCACGTAACAAGGGGGTTGAAAGACCAAAAAAATTAGTAGCTTACGTTTAAAGAAAGTTGAGATGGAATGAGAGGGATTATTCGATTAATGATCCAAATTTAGCTACATTATAGACACGCTTAACATTTCAGATAATTATCCATACAGCATATATGTTGGCAATTATACAACCATAGAAGATTCTAGTACAAGTTAAAAGAAAGGATTGAGCCAGGTCATAGACAAAGAGTTGAATAGTTAGAAGGTCGTATCATAGATATTCCATAGCATCCATGAAAGTCTAAAGTAATAACCAATACCATGAGTCACATATTGGAAGATAGATTAAGCCTATAAGCTGATCAGAAGGAAGCAGAAAGTAAAGAATTACATCAACTAAGTAAATTAGGAGTCTAATTATTGGACCCAAAAAATTATAGACCCTGTGATTGAGAATATTGCAGAATCAATCCTAAATATAAGAAAGATGGTATAGTAGGCATATTCTATAATGGCTCTACGATAACACCAGTTAGAAGAGTACCAGCCTGATATGAAGTCAGTATGAAGCTCTCACCGGATTATGTATGCACCAGAGTGCAAGTATTACAATAGAGCTTCAAGTTGTCGATGTGAATTATACCTATATGGAAGGAAGGTCAGAAAGAGACAAAGGATGCGATGCGAGACTTTAAGGTAAGTAAAATAAAGGTGAACAACGTACGAGATACTCAAATGCAGAAGATTGTGAATAGTCAATACTTCGGATAGAAGGCTAGAAGCATTGGGATTCGGTATCCAGAAATGATAGCGGCAACGTCAGTGACATATATCCTCCAGCCTATGGTTTCTAGGTACCGAGAGGCCTAGTTAGGAGAGTAAAGAAGATTTTGAGATTATGTGATGTCTCTCTTGATATTCCAAAATAACACAAGGAAATATATGGTGCAAGCAAGTTGAAAGAAGGTTGCGATTAGTATAACTAGATATATGCAGGTTGCAAACTAAGGTAGGGTAAAATGACAAGGTTTTAGGAAGACATGAGTAAGGATAAGAAAGGGCGAGTAAGAAGGTGATGAGGATGTACAAGTCCTTAAGATTAAGCCCATGAAATAAGAGAGCTGATGGTTTCTCCATGTATATAAAGCCCAGTATAGCCTGAATGAACTTAAAGAAGTCTGATACTAATAGTGTTTAGAAGAGATGGAATATTGCCCTGTTAGTAGAATAAGAGTGTAATTATGATGTTTGGGCCTTTGATTGAGTAATGATTTAAAGGGGTTTTTATGAATTGTACGGAATTAAAATACCCACTTAAGGTGAATCACATGGGGATGCTATAAAATACGATTATTAAGTACAATATCGCCCCTAAAGTGGATCAGGAAAATCACTTCAAATATTCCATGATGCAACGTAAGCCCCAGTGGTAATACATTACGTAAGAAGTATTAAGTCATCAATAAAAGAATGTAGATCAACATTAAGGTGAATCAACAATGGATGGGTCACAGTTGTAAGGTACGAGATGAAATTTGGCCATCAGTCTTAAGATGAACACTAATGAAGAAGCGTTAAATGACTCATATTCATACATATAAGATAAGCAACGAGAGTAACCTGGAGTTTGGTAGCAGACCTCAGCAGCGATAAATCAAAGTAAGATTTACGGTATAGTATGACCATCAGACGTAGTAAAGTCATGCGGGTAGATAATTGGATCTATGAAACAAGATATATCAATATTCATAAGTTCAACAAATGTACTAGATGAAGAACGTCAGTATACCTATAGATTCCCAAAGCGACGTCTTGTCAAGCTCTATATATAAAGTGAGGCCTAGAGATTGGTTAAAAACTGAATGAAAAAGGAGGGAAGAGTCACATAAGCACACTTACAAGGTTAGAGTCGTACATGATGCATGATAGAAGGTAGCAAGAGTTACGAGATTGAAGGATCTTGACCACAGGCCGAGGTGTAAGAAAGAGAGCTACAGGTAGGAATACCCCAGACTTTGGGATTCATGCACAAATAGTTGCCTAAATGGAAAGGAAAGTATTAAAGTATTTGCAAGAGCTATGGGTTATGAGAATGATAAGTGCATCAGTCAACATTCGAGGATGAATGTTCCAAAGGGAAAAATAATGTAACACCCCGTGTTTTTTTTTACGTGAAAGTAAGCCATAAATAAATTGATGAAAGTTTGAAAATAAGGTGTTACATCCCACATTTTTGTATGTTGAAGTTTCGTCGTAATTTAATCGACGTAAGCTCGGGAATGAGATTATTTTGGGATTATAAGTATTATTCTATTTCAAACAAGAGATAAGTAAATTCGTGATGGAGAAAGGGTAAGCAAATCAAAGGAAATGAATTTCATCGAAATTTGATAATTTGGGATAAAACACGGTCCGAGCTATAATACCTCGTATTTATGAACTACTATCATACAAGGTGCTACATGGCCATAATAGTAAGGTGTCTAAAATATGTTAAAAGTTGGTAATATTTTACGTAATTTGAGATAGTTCTTAGTTGTATGGGTAATTGGTTAATTATTGGTTAATGGGAGATTAACAAGTTAATCAAGTGATTAGTAGATAATTAATCCAAATATTTGGATAGGTGTTACATCTTGAAACGTGGCAGCCCAATTAAAAACAAGTAATGACTCTTGAATTGGGATTGAGATGTGTCAAACTTAATTTTATTACGTGGCTTAGTCAATAATTAGGTGGGGCCTACCTTAAAGTAAGGATAAAAATTGGGAATCTCTTAAGAAAGGATTGAAGAAAGGTAACGTTTTTTGGCTAAGTGTATTCAGCCAATTCCTTACACAATAATACTATTTTCCATCTCTTAAAAAGGAGATTCCACCAAGACTTCTTAAGTGCAGAATGCTACTGACAATTGTTAAGGAAAAATTTCAACCAATACTATCATTGCATAGCAACGTTGTTGCATCAAACTTTTGTACGACTTGTTCCATGTTGACGCAATTGACGTGTGTTAGAGGTATTTTTAAGAGAATCGGCTCAGGTATATTATGTCTATCCCTTCTTTCCTTTTGACACGATCCATACGATACAAACGAAACGAGAAAATGCACAACTTTCATAAATGACATTATTCATAGAAGTATTAACAGTATTCTTGAATTCCAATGTGTCCTATTATTTTATCATCTGTTCATGGGTCTCAGAAAAATACGTAAGTTAAAAAATTTACTTCATGATATTAATCTAAGGCATAATTATCTTATGACATTCCAAGAGATTTTATTGACGTACTTCCCATTCATTGCATTCATGTGATTGACCCATGACCAGATGGTGTTATATACGCGTATTTATGTATATATATATATATGGGGTATGAAAAAAGGTTACGACGTTATATACACACCACCACCTAATTGGCTGGTATACGTTGATGATTTGCCCACAGTGGCCGAGATGATATGATGGGATGCCCTCAGAGGCTTGATGATATTATAAACACATGTACCTCTGCATGACATAACATACATATGCATATGCATGACACTATGAGTATTTCGTTATTTATAATGTTATTCAGATTTACATATCGAGTCCTTACTCCATATTTCTCTCATGTCTATCATTTACTGATTTACATTCCTTACATACTCGGTACATTATTTGTACTAACGTTGCTTTTTCCTGGGTACGTTGCGTTTCATGCTCGCAGGTCCCGATAAACAGGTCGAGAGCACTCCAAGTAGGCTATCAACTGAGCAAAAGATGTTGGTGCGCTCCATTTGCTTCGGAGTTACTTGTTTCGTTAGTATGATTTAGACGTGTATTGTTTGGTATGGTGGGACTTTGTCCCGACCCTTATAAAAATTATGTATTATTAGAGGCTTGTAGATAGATGTTATATACATAAAAGATTGTATGGCATTGTCGGCCTCTATTCAGTATACGAGTGGTTATTTGGTCTTAGAGACATGCTTCTATTATGTATACGTTGGTATCACGTGTTGCATTCAACTTATCTCACGGCAGCCTTCCGGCTAAGTTATCCATGATAGTATGACATGAAACGATACATTATGTGGGTACTCAGTTAAGTAAGGTACCGAGTGTCCGTCGCAGCACATCGGTTTGGGTCGTGACAGGAGTGCTTAGGAAAGATGAAACCTTTCTTTTCCAACAAATTCTACCTTAATCCAAAAGCCTTCATTACGTCTCACAAAAGAACTACATGATTTCAAGTTTAATGAGCTTACATTAGTGGTGATTTACATGAAGGGCAAGGTTATGATACTTAGAGCCGGACTTATGACGTTCTTTTGAGAGAGATGAGCGAACTTTTCACAATCCTTACTTTGAGTGTTACATTCAAAAGTGAGATTTGCTATAGGAGAGTAGAGGATGAGTAGTTTGGGATCCACAATGACCTACGTGAAAGAGCGAGCTTCCTTGATGAATAGAGTCAACTCTTGATGCTTTAGTGTCGCACTAGAACTATTGTACTCAAAATGTCAAATAATTGTGTTGTTGATAATTCATATGTGTTGTGGGTAATTGTTGGTTCCAATTGATTTATGTCTGATTAACCTTAGGCCAGCTAAAATATCCCTTGTTCTAGTGGAGGTGGAATTGCCTTATTTGCTTGAGGACGAGCAAAAGTTTAAGTTTGGGAGAGTCAAAAGTAGGGATTTTGACCACTTATTTGCTCTCTTTTACTTGTGTTTTAGCTCAAAAATGATCAAAGATATTCCCGAAAGCTAACAAAATATGCTTACTTCCAGGAATATTGGGAAACGAGCCAAAGAAGCCAAATCAACTCTTAAAGGAGTCTAAAGTGAACAAGAACCAGAATAGGGCTAATGAGATAGCAGTGCAAAACACACAATTCTAGTGCGGCCGCAGAAAGATATTCAGAGGTCAGGTTTTGGCCAGCTCAGGGAGTGCAGACCGCACTGGAATTGTTTGGCCGCAAGATATCAAGTGTAGCTGCATCCACTTTTATGCGGACTGCAGGACTGAAGGTTCACAGATATGGAAAGTGGAAGGAGTACAGACCGCATCACTTTTGTGCAGCCGCATAATCTTTAGTGCAGCCGCACCTACTTTTATGCAGACCGCAGAAGCCTGAAGAGTTCAAGCCAAATTTTCGAAAACTGTGGACCACACTTGAATTGTGCAGCCGCAGAAGCTCATTTTGCTGTCTGCATCAGAATTATACGGCCACATAACCTCCATAGAGGTATTTTTGTCAGATATTTTTAGCTTAGCATAAATACAACTTTTTGTCATTTTTAGGTCAAGTTGAGTTTGCAGAGGTGCACCTGAACATTTTTCTTTAATTCTTTGAGTAAATTTGTATTAGCTTGAATAATTAACATTATTTTTTCTCTGTTTAATCTATGATTGTGCATTTTACCTTAATTTCTTCATTTTCAATGAGTAGTTAAATCTTTAGTTGGGGTTGCGACCCAACCCTATTGTGGGTTCTTAATGAATATTTACTTTTAGGGCTTGTTGTGATTGGGTTATTGATATCTAGCCTTGTCTATGCTTAAATTATAGAATTAATGGTTGCAAACATTGATTCATGCCTTTTTGACCTGGTTTTTGCTTGAGAAAGAGAGACTAGGCTTAGAAAAACTTGTCTAGCAAGGAATTGGGGTGAATTCAAGAAATTGATAGCCCTAATTAAATGGTCTAATATAGAGATAGTAAGAACCGACTTGAGCATATATCACTTGATTTGTGCAAATACCCATTTGCATTTGAGAAGGCCAAATCGCGCAAAATCACTTAAACTACCGACAGGTATAGAGTAAGCAATTGCATGTATTTTCTATACCATGAATCTGGTAAATCAAGCTTTCCCTATAGTTTACAACCCCTTAGGTAGCCACCTAGGTGGAAGTCACGACCCTAGATTCCTTTGTCAATTGAAAAACAACTCAAAACCAAAAATATTGTCCTTTAGTTTTATCTTTGAAATCAATAAAGTAAAGCACCAATCAATATTATGGAAGTACAGTTTAAGCCAAAACTTGCAATCAATTTAGATATACACCTAATCCCATATTCTATCTCCCTGTGAATTCGATCCCGACCTTTGTTGGGTTAATATTGCATCGACTGCCTCACTACTTAATTGTGGTGTGGATTTGGCCGAGATCAACCCCTACGTAGAAATCTTAGAATTTTGAAAGATTAAGGATAATTTAACCACAAATGGCACCAACTCACATGAATTCCTAGGAGTAAAAACTAAGTTATAGACCAGATCTAGTAGTAATATAATGAATTCCTACCACTAGTTTGTTACTTTAATATTCTTCATTTCTTGTGAACTAAAGCTGTAAGTTGACAAGCAATGAACCAGTTTTGGTTCTCTCACTAAAGTCTTCTTCGTACCTGCAATTTGCCTATTAATTACTATATGATCATCTTGAAATATTTACACATTAAGAAATATTTCGGTAATTGCCCCAGCTAATTTGCTTCCTCCATACTTTAATCCCAATCCTACTATATAAAGCACATTGAACACGACAATTTGCATGAATTAACGGTAATAACCTTTAGAAATAGAAAGCTATGGCTTCGACTTTTCTCGCAACTTCATGCATTACCGTCTCCACCCCGTCCAAATTTTCTCACAAACCATCCCAAATTTTCGTACATGCAAAACGTATCGATAACTATAAGTTGAATTGCAAAATAAAAAATAGCACTGCCAATCATGATGATGAAGGAAGAAATTTTCCAGGTAAAGTTGACAGAAGAAATGTCCTTCTTGGATTAGGAGGGTTTTATGGAGCAGCAAATTTTATCGGTATAGCCAACGAGCCATTTGCCTTAGGGCTTCCAGTACCAACCCCTGACCTTTCAACATGTAGTACAGCAAGTCTTCCTGATGGTTCACCTGTACCCTTCACTTGTTGTCCACCACTTCCTAAAAAAGACCTTACTAATATCCCTACTTACCAACTTCCTTCTGTATCTAAACTTAAGGTTCGACCAGCTGCACATAATGTGGATCAAGACTACATAACCAAATACTCTACTGCTATTCAAAGAATGAAATCATTGGACAAAGATGATCCATTGAACTTCATGCAACAAGCCAATATCCATTGTGCTTATTGCAATACTGGTTACAAAGAATTAGGGTTTCCAGGCGTGCCGTTGCAAGTTCACTTCTCGTGGCTATTTTTTCCTTTCCATAGATGGTACTTGTACTTCTTTGAAAGAATTCTTGGGTCATTAATAGGTGATGACACTTTTGCTTTGCCATTTTGGAACTACGATACTCAAGTTGGCATGCAAATGCCATCTTTGTACAATGTTGTTAATTCACCATTGTACGATTCAAATCGCAACCAAAACCATTTTCCTCCTAATGTCATCGACTTAGGGTTCACTACAATCGATCTTGATGCCACTGATGAACAGAAAATCAACAATAATCTCACTATGATGTATCGTCAAATGATCACGAATGCCCCTTGTCCTCAGCTCTTTTTTGGAAACCCTATACGTGGAGGGGAACAACCAATCCGTGGTATGGGTACTATTGAGAATATCCCACACAATGCTGTGCATCGATGGGTTGGTAATCCAAATAATAAGTTCAGGGAGAACATGGGGACTTTTTACTCAGCTGCTCGGGATCCTATCTTCTATGCCCATCATGCTAATATTGACAGGATGTGGACAATATGGAAGACTTTAGGAGGCAAACGCCATGACTTCAATGACAGGTATTATTTAAGTGTGTGTAATTATCTTATTTAAAAGCTTAAATTTATCTATTGAAGAGAGATCACATTTTAATTATTTGATCATATCGCTCCTCCTTTTTCCTCGTTCCATGGCATGATTCGGAGTGCGAGGGTCAATATTACATGCTACATGGCAAGGTTCAGAGTATGATGGTCAAAGTAGTTAAAATATTTTTTGTGAATTCACATATAATTCTCCAAA
The DNA here is from genome assembly GCA_026770625.1 of Nicotiana glauca. Taxonomy (NCBI): domain Eukaryota; kingdom Viridiplantae; phylum Streptophyta; class Magnoliopsida; order Solanales; family Solanaceae; genus Nicotiana; species Nicotiana glauca. The sequence continues at coordinate 117,829 of MU778342.1, forward strand.
TTTTTGGAAATAAATTTGCATATCTAGAAAATGCATAAAATGTACAATAAGTCATACTAACAGTTGATAATTAAGAAAAACGTGGTCAAAGAAAAACCCTCTTAACTCCAAAAATATTAATATTACCATATAAATTGAAGCACGGGGAGAGTGTGTGTGTATATATATATATATCAACACGCCTCTGACGTTTGGAATTGATATTCTTTTTCCAGGGATTGGCTAGATAGTGCGTTCTTGTTCTATGATGAAAACCGCAACCTTGTCAAAGTGACGGTCCAAGATTGCTTAAACGTCAAGAAACTAGGATACATGTACCAAGATGTGCCTATTCCATGGAGGAATTTCAGGCCAACTCCACCTAAGAAAAAGGTCAAGAAGAATGCCAAGAGTGTGAAACCAGCCATCAAAATTTTCCCATCTAGATTGAATAAAACTTTGTCATTTTCCATCCAGAGACCTAAGATCTCAAGAAGTAAGGAAGATAAGGACATGGAAGAGGAGCTGCTCGTCTTCAACAACATGAAATTCGACGAAAATGAATACATAAGATTTGATGTTTTCATCAATGAAGACGAAGACGTGAAGGCGAAGGTTCTCGACAGGGCAGAGTATGTAGGTAGCTTTGCAAACTTGCCTCATATGCATAATGAAGGTGCAGGTGGTCAGAACACAACTCCAGCTACGATGAGTTTGGCAATCACCGAGATTTTAGAGGACTGTGGGCTTGACGATGAGGAAGACATTGTAGTGGTTCTTGTGCCACACTCTGGAGGCAAAGAGATCACTATTGGCAGCGTGGAGATTAACGCTGTTGCTTGTGCAACTTGAAGTTCTCTGCGTGCTCCTATAATTCTGCATTATGTATTACGTACTCTCTTTTTCGTTTTGGTTGTTTGTCTTCCCCCTCTTTTCTTTTGCGTTCTATTGTCCATTTTCTGGTTTGACTTTAATGTTTTTCGTAATAAGATTTTTTTATATTGCAAGTACTTCTGAAGCTGTAGATTCAATAACTAATGATATAAAACACTATGAAAATCATGTAACTTAAAATTTAATTACACGTATGTGTCAACGACAAAGATAAGTTGGTAATTTAGAAAAAAGTTATTATAACGATGTAAATAATAACCTGTAGCTATTACAAATTATTAAACTACATAATGTAGAAAAGGAGGTGCATTAATAATGTATTTTTTTTTCTTCACAATAGCAGCATATACAACTTTTAATCAAATTTATTGTGTCCCTATAATATATGATAGGAATGTATGGGGTTGGCCCATGTCTGTAATGACCAGACCGGTCATTTTGAGAATTAATTAGCGTCCCATCCGATGGCTTAAGGTCTCGAGTAGCTTTGTGTTATGTATTATGACTTGTGTGTGTGGTTGAGTTTGGTTTTCGGATGATTCGGCAGTGATTTGTAAGGCTGATTCTTGTCTTAGAAGCTTAAGCGGTAAGAATTGGTCGGAGTTTGACTTTTGTTTAGACGATTTTAGAATGGTGTTTTCATGATTCCAATAGTTTCGCATGATGATTTTGGAATTAGGCATATACCCATTTGGATTTGGAGGTTTGTAGCTTGATCTGATGCATTTTGGCGAAAATTGAAAAATTGAAGGTTTGGAAGGTTGAGAGGTTTGACCGGCAGTTGACTCTGTGAATATCGGGCTCAGATTGCGATTCTAAGAGTTGGAATAGCTCTGTTACGTCATTTGGGACTTCCATGCAAAATTTGAGGTTATTCCAGGTTGATTTGACATGATTCGGCGCGAGTTGTAGATGTTGAAATTTTACAAGTTCATTAAGTTCGATTTAAGGTGCGATTCGCAATTTTGATGGCTTTTGATTGATTTGAGTTCACGAGGAGGTCCGTGTTATGTTATGGAACTTGTTGGTATGTTCGGCGAGGTTCCGAGGGGCTCGGGTGAGTTTCAGAGTAGTTTCAGATAATTTCTAGACCATCTTTAATTGCTGGTTTTTGGCAACAAGGGTATGTATCGCGATCGTAGACTTTGAGTCATTTTCCCGAAAAGCAAATATCTTGTTTGGGCATAGTGAATCGCGATCGCGGAAGCCTTTTCGCGATCGCGTAGAGAAAATTCTGCTATCATTGACCCGACTTTAGAAGTTTATATCTTGCAATATATAAGGAATTTGTAGATGATCCAAATATAAGGTTGTAGCCCTTTGAGTGTAGTTCTCATAAAATCAAACTATTTGTCATTTGGAGTTTTGTACAAAAAGTTATGGATGTTACACTACAGGTTGTCTGAGAAGAGTTTAGGAAGGGGGATGAGAATTTATTCATCACGATCGAATGGGAATGGCCAGGATCGCGAAGGGTAAAATTTGTGCTGGAAATTTTTTGACTCACAATCGCAAGGTTGGGGAACGTGATCGCGACCGCGACTGCGACCGTGAAGGGTACCTCTAGAGTACTCTATTTCGAAGGTCTTGGTGATTTTATCATATTTTGAGTTATGAAGTCCGAATTTGAGCGATTTTGAAAGGGATTTTCACATTTTGGATTGGCGTAAGTGTTCTTTATCCTGATTTGATTATATTTCATGATTCTATCTTTGTTTTTAACGTTAAATTAGTGATTTGAGTGGGGGGAAATGAGAATTTTTGTATAAACTTTTAAAAATCTAAAATAAGACTTTGAAGGACGATTTGTTGTCGGAATTGAATAATTTTGATATGGTTGGATAGCTATCAGAATGGATATTCGGAATTTATGAATTTTTTTGGTTTCCGAGGTACAGGCCAGGGGTTGACTTTTTAGTTTTCATTAAAGATCGAAGCTTTATTATTCATAATTATTTCTACGATTTTTATTTATGATATTAAGTTATTTTGGCTAGATTTGAGCCATCGGGTGGTTGTTTCACACGAAAAGGTTATTTTAGAGTATCAGTTTTGCTTCTTTGAGGTAATTATCTGTCACGGCCCAATTTAGGGACATGACCGGCGCTAAGGGGTAGGATCCCAAAGCAAGCCTTAACAAAAATTTACAGAAAATTGGGCAGAATTTTCTCTATTTTAGGACTATCCAAAAATTTACCATGTCTCATAATCAACAACAGAACCAACCTATGTCAACTAAAGTATCTCCTAATCCTTATCAGTTAATAATACATTTATCTACCACTATTAATAGAGTAATACTTAATTCATCTCCAAAATATGATAAGGAAGTCCAATACTAGTTATAGTTCTAAAATAATAAAAGAATACTCATGACACTAAATAAAATAACCACGGAGAGACTCTAAGATTTTAAAGAAAGAAACAAATGAATAAACTCTTCGCCCACGCGAACAAGTGCGGGGCTCACTAGCAATTTGTCAAATCGTGTACTCTAATTAATAAAATTCTCGCTAGCGCAACTGATGTCTCTGTAAAAAAAAAAAGCGGGGAGTGAGTCGCTAGTTTAGTGAGTAATAAAACTTAACCACAACCATTTTTAATTGGGGAAAAGTCCGAAAATAAGCTTGTATAATAATAATTAGAAACTATCATAAAAATAAAATGCCCTTTCAAAAACAATAATAATAATCAGTCTCATCATGTGTTTCATATAATAGAAATCAATTTAACAATTCAATAATAAACTCGGTAGGCACTGTGTCATATAAAATCTTTATGTTTGGAAGGTTTCCAAGGAATGATCATGTAATTTGTATCACAGTATGGACTCCTATGTAAAATGAGTCAAATATAACTGTAGATCCATATTCGAGGGAAAACTGTAACTATATGCTAGTTCTACCTTCCCACTAGCTAGGGCTATAACTGTAATCGGTAATCTGTAAATACAAGGTGCACCAGGCCTAACGAACCCTCCATTAGCTACAGGATCTGTATGACCTGAAATCCACTAAAGGTCATGATGGCGCCGGACACCATTGTCAGTCAAGCCAACACCAAATAACTAGTAATTTCTCATTTTAGTTATTTCTGAAATCACTTATTTCTTTTATTTAGACAATAATTGATAAATTCCACTTAATATGTAATGATACCTTTAACAATTTTATAATACTGAATAATCCCATAGGCATCCCAGAACTTGGTGTCATAAGTGCATGAGCAATTTTTAAGAAGTAATGTGATACAACAACCATCCGTAATACAATATTGGATAGAACATAAATACTGTAATCTGAAGGAGACTTGCCGGCTACGGGTCATCTCGGGAAATGCAACTCACCTAAGTCTCCGTATCAACCATGCTGCTACACCCACTAGGCCACTAGAAATGCATGTGCCTGTGTAATAAAAATGCATAGAAGTATAGTATGAGTACAAAAACAACGTGTACCCAATGAGTATCCCCTCTAATCTCGAAGAACTCAAGGCGAGAAGTCGACTTTGACACTTACTAGTGGTCTAATAATGTTATATCAATAATATCTTAAATCATGGGTTTTTATAAACATGATTGTAATTCAATAGGTTGAAGCAAGTAAACAATTTTTTCTTTTATAGGAAATTTCTAAATTCTTTTTCACCATTTATACATATATTCTAAAGCCAGGAAGAGGCAATAACAACTTCAATAAGTTCAAGGCAAGCAATACGAGCATGTGCAAATCATGCCGAGGTCGTATGGCCTAATCCAATAATATTTAAATTGTGCAATGCTAGAGGGTCGAATGGCACGAACCATAGATGCATCTATTTAACCTACCGAGGCGTTCGACCCGTTCCAGAATTTAAACACGAACAGACAATCAATCAAGAAGTCATCAGGAAACAATTATAAAAAGAAACCCAATTGTCTTTTAACAATTTAGAAAAATGAAGTTCAATTCTTTTTAGAAATACATTTACCAATTCGATAGGATTTAAGCAATTCAGCTGTCAATAAGGTTACAGATATTCCAAGTATAGTATGCTTTTGGGTCCTAAACTACCAGGACTTACACACATTAGTAGCTACGCACGGACTCTCGTCAACTCGTGCATACGTAACCCCTACAAATAGGAGCACAGAACCAATTATTTCACCTATGGGGACAATTCGCTCTTACAGTGTTAGAAAGCAGACTCACCTCGCTCCCAAGGTCCATAACCGGCCTTCCATGACCTTCTGAAGACTCAAATTGATGCACAATGCTCCAAAACTAGACAATAATGATGCAAATCCATTAATAGTATGTTCAATCACTCATTACAATCCAATTTACAATAATTTCTAACCCCGATCGAAAAGTTGACAAAAATACCCTTGGGCCCACGTGCCCGGATTCCAAAACTTTTTGAAGAATAAGTTTACTCATAGCCTTATGAACTCAAATATATAATTTACTCTTAATTTCATACCAAAAATCGGGGTCAAAATCCAAAATATTCATTTTCTAGGTTTTCCCTCAAACCCCAAGTTTCTACCAATTTTCATGCTCAAATTCGAAACAAAACCATGTATTTAACGTCTAAGGAGTGGGAACAACTTACCTTGACATAGATGAAGAAAATCTCTGTTCCGAAAGCTCAAAAATCGCCCAACCCGAAGTGAAAATGGGTGGACATGAGCCTAAACTCGATTTTTAAAGATAGCTCACTGCCTCCAGTCCTTTCGCACATGTGGTCTATTGACCACTTATGCGGTCCCGTAGGTGCGAACCAATTGTCGCTTCTGTGGTCTTCCTCCAAGCCTTCAACTTCCGCATCTGCGCTTCTCCTTCCGCAAGTGTGATCCCGCATCTGCAGCAAAATGACCGCATCTGTGGTCCCAGCCTAGTCGTCCATTTCTGCTTCTGCGGCTCCACGCCTGCGGCCCTAGTTTCGCAGGTGCGGTTACACCAGCAACTTCAGCCTTTTCCAAAATTCTTTTTTCGATCCGTTAACCACTCGGAATCCACCCGCGGTGCTCGGGAACCCAACCAATCATACCAACCAGTCCCAAAATACATTACGGACTTGCTCGAGGCCTCCAATCATATCAAACAACGCTAAAATAATGAATCGCACTCCGATTCAAACTTAATGAACTTTAAAATTTCAAACTTCGACTTTCGATGTTTAAACCTATCAAATCACATTCGGTTGTCCTCAAATTTTGCATGCAAGTCATATTCGACATTATGAACCTATTCAAACTTTTGGAATCAAAATCCGACCCCTATATCAAAAAGTCCACTTCCAGTCAAACTTCTCAAAAACCTTCAAATTTCTATCTTTAGCCAAATGACTCCAAAATTACCCACGGACCTTCGAATTCACTTCCGATCGTGCTCCCAATACCAGAATTACCATACGGAGCTACTTCCAGACTCTTAATTCCAAACGGACATCAATAACACTGAAATGCACTTCAACCCAAACTTATGAGATTTCTTCCAAAATGCTAACTTCCATAATATGCGCCAAAATGCTCACGGGTTATCTAAAATCCGATCTGGGCATATGCCCAAGTCCGAAATGATCATATAAACCTGTTGGAACCTTTGAATTCTGATTCTGATGTCGTTTAATCAAAAATCCAATCCTAGTTAATTCTTTTAACTTAAAGCTTCCGAAATAAGAATTTTCTTTTCAAATCTACTCCGAACTTCCCGAAATTCAATTTCGACCACGTGTACAAGTCATAATACCTGAAATGAAGCTGGTCATGGCCTCAAACTGCTAAACAGCGTGCTAAAGCTCAAAATGTCCTATGGGGTCGTTACAGGATCCTTCAATGTCTCTGTAATCCATATACACTCGTAAAAAATACTTTATAATAATACAGGGCATTTCCATTCATATCAAATCATATAATTTCTTTTCGATAATAGCAAATTCAAGTAACTATAAAATAGATATAGTGACAGGAAATATTGAAAACAACGGTAATCATCTCAAATAACTATTTCGGTATCATATCAAATAAAAGACTTGTCTCATATGTAACTCAAAATAATCGGTAACATATTCATATTAAAAATCATGTGTAAATCATGCAAGTTATGAAAGCACAAATTGCGGTAAGATTACTACTCACAGTACTCGTGTTAAAATATCAAACTCGTAATTTCGAGCGATCTGTATGATTTTCTTCAATCAATCTATAATCACATCAATATCGATCTTGTGTTAATTTATTTGTTTAAGCTAATTCATAGCTAATTTAGATTACCCCAATCCTCAGAGTTTTATGTTCTACCATCAATTTGCCAAATTATATTTATCCATACTATGAGTAATTCAACTAGTCTATAACCTATTAATTTCAACTTACTCATATATTTATTCTTCAATATTTTTCTTTTATCCCAGATTATGCCAAACATATGTGTAAATCTAAATTACTAAGGATCACTGTCAACAATAATTTCTTTTGTACATACACTGACATGATAATCTTAAACAAATTGAAGTAAGAAAATTTACCCTTTGAATTGAAAAATTATGCCTTCTCCAAAAGCCTTTGAATCTCTGTCTGGTCCTATATTTTATTGATACTACTATATACAAAGGGCATTAAGATACTACAACAAATTTAATTATCAGTGATGAATTATTTTGTCACCTAAAATTCATTTTTCGTCACCAAAGAATATTTGTGACAAAATTTGTTTTATCAAATTTTCGTCCCTAAAACAGTGTCACTAATAGTATACAAAGACAACTTTGTGTTTTGTCGCTAAATAAAATTATATTAACTACGAAATTTTTTTCGTCCCAAAATATGTAGTATTTATGACGAGTCTGTTTGTCATAAATAGGATAAAAAATCGTACCTAATAGTGGGTTTCGTCACTAAAAAGTGCATTAATGCTGACGAAATTATTTCGTCACTAACTATTTAGTTTAATTAGTGATGACATCAATCGTCTCTAAAACTATATATATTTTGTAGTTGAATAAACATAATTTTATCACTAAAGACTACCTTTTATATACAAAAAAATAAATTATCCCTAAAAAATATAAATTACTGACAACTTTACTTTTGTAAAAATAATTTACAATTTTGTAGTTGAAAACTATTATTTCATCACAAAAAATATTACTTTCATATGATTAGTGACAATTACAGTTGTCGTAAAACTAAGGAATTCGTGGTCAAATTATGATGTAGTGTTGCTAAAATAAAAGGTTTCTACAAGTAAAAATTTTGGTCACTAATTACTAACATTTGATTATGTTTCGATCCGTAGTGGTACTATTTATAATTAGTATTTTGTTATATTTTTCGTTAATTCAAAAATTTATCATTACATCAATTGGAAATACTTACATGATAAAACATACAAGGTAACAACAAAAATTTGCACCCGTGATCTTGAAATCAAGAAAAATATTAAAGTAATATTTCATTACAAAATTCTTAAACTGAAACACATAAATAAAATAAAATTTATCTAACACGAAGTCTAATCGAAATACATGAATAATGATTATTGGAAAAAAAAAAAAGTTGCTTCCCCAAATGCTAGTGCGTGCCTAATAGATTCACTCTTGAATAAATTTCCATCTTCATCTACCTGCAAAAAGGAAAAGAAGTTATGATTTTAATTCATACTTTTTTATCGCATGAATTAGAAAAATATCATTTTAAACGTAGAAGTACAAATTAAATATTAATTAAAATTATAGAATGAGAAATAGGTATTGATAGAGACACTTCTCCAATTGTTCTTTAGCCATAACCACAAGAATTGAGACTGACGATAAACTTTTGAGCAGTTAATCTCTCAAAATTAAACAAGAGTAGACAAAATTTCTTCATATGCTTACAATTAATTAAAATAAAATAAGAACACCCTAATAAATACATACCTAATTTGTAATGCCTTAAATACATATTGAAAGAAAGTAAAATAGGTTATGTACCTTGTCTTAAAATGCCTATCATCCCAGATTTGATCTTCTATGCAGTTAAATCAACAAATAGTTTTGGAGAAGAAACACGGGAGAGCGAGATGATAAATTGATGGTAAAAATATTGCAGATTTTACTTTGGAAGCGGTTTGATTTGGAGGATGAGGATCACTTAACGTGATATGAGGAGGAGAAATCGGGGGAACTTAAAATAAGCAGTAACATTCAATTAAAAGAGGGATTTGGGGGGAAAAGGAGGGAAATTTGCCGCTACTTTTTCGTGAAAATTTGAAGAAAAAATAGAAACATTTTTTCCCCAGAGAATTAAGTAGTATTTTATTTATGATGAAAGAAAATTAAGTATTTTGTCAATGATAAAATAGTTTTACTGTGATAACTGCGAAAATATTATTGCCAATTTATTAACACTTTGAATTTTGTTAACAAGATTCATGATTAAAAGTATTTATACCAATAATTAAACCCAACTGCCATTTATTAAAACCTACAAAAAATTATTATGTGGCATTGTGTATAAAATTTAACATCGTCAACTCATACTTTTATTATAATGAAAACAGAGGAGGATCCGTTATTTTAAAATAATAAGCGCCTCAGTGACTTTAACATAAAATTAGTGCTTGTTATTATGTCAAGTGATGCGGAAAGTATTTTATGACTTGCTATTAAATATGCACAGCTATTGGATAGGATTTGGCTTAAACATGTTTAACTAAAAATCAGAAAAATTAATTCCTTAAAAGTTTTAAACTAGAAATCTGAACTGAAGAATGAAAATGAGAAATCAAAAAGTTTAAAACAATCGAGTCCTAAAGTGCTTTATATACATAAGGGTAAAATAATAATTTTGATAAAGCTTATTGGATTATCGATTAAATCGTTAATAAAATTGGGCAAACCGAAGTCCGAACCAATAACCCAATAGTTAAATAAAATTAAATCATCTAACCCGATACCAATAATCCGATATCACTTTTTCTAGAGGATAATCAATTTATTTCTAGTTGCAAAAATTCTAGATGTAAATGAGAAAAAAAAAAGATCACATATTTTGCAAAAAGAGAAATTAAAACTTTTTCTCCTAAAAATATACCTAAACACAAACAGAAAAGGAAATTATCTTTTTTTGAAGGAAGGAAATTGTCTTTAAAATATAAATGCATTCATAACAATTCCTTAAGTAAACAAAAATAAATCGATTTAATTACAACTTTGAGAATATAAAATTTAGTTATGAAATAGCAAAAAGTCGATCAATATTTTATTTTAATTTTTTTATTTTTATAATAGTATAGATATGTTAGGCAAACCACGATGAAATTAACAAGAAAATATGCTATGAACTTTTTGAAATTATTGCTGTAAACGTATCTATAAAAATAATCCCTGAAACGAATTTGCAATGAGTCGTTTAGCTGTAGATCCTGAAAAATTTTATAATGACATATAGGCTAATGTTACTAAATAAGTACCAATAATCCATCTTTTTGGTGAAAAACCTTAATAGATAAACCTTTGCTGCGAAATCTGTATTTCGTCACTAAAGCATTTTTTTTATAAAGTGACCGAAAAAAACATGCTTTATTGACGAAAAACACGTTTTAGTCACTAAAGCATGTGCCTTGTGCATTTAAGTACAAATACAATTGTAACTTTTGTCCAACTTTTTATGGTATCTAATAATCTCATACGTGAAATAAAGACGTTACGATAATTGTCACTAATTATTTATGCTATTTGGGACAAAAATTAAGGTCACAAAAATTATAAAACATTTTAGTGACGAAAATATTTGGTAGCCAAAATATAACTAATTCTAAGACGAATAATTATCTGTCACCAAATATCTATAACATTAGTGATAAAATTATTTTGTCACCAATAACATTAATTTTATGGCTAATGCTACTCAATAGTTGGCGCCAATTTATTTTTTGTGTGGGAAATCTTAGTAGACAAAACTTTTGCTACGAAATTTGCATTTCGTCGCTAAAAGTATGTGTCTCATGCATTTAAGTACGAAATATAATTTTTGTCATAGAAAATGGACGATTAGTGACAAATTTTCTGTTGTAGCTAATAATTTTGTGGTTAAAAATCATATTTGTTATAGTGAGAATTTGATTTATTTTCATATGAAATTGTTTCTCGTCCTCACGTAGTGCCTTACAAACATTCAAGTTTCGACGCTACACTAAATTATTTGCTATAAGATTAATAAAATTCCTATTCATCTAATGAGAATCCATGTTTGTAGTAAACTAAAAGTAACTTAAATTTTTTTGTTTCTTCCCTTAATTAACAAAATAATCACTAATATTATGCTAAGTATTAAGTAAAAGAAATCTCATATAGATTATCATGGAAAAAATTGGAATTCAATTACCTAACTTATTCTCCTCCTTCGTAAATCCGATTGCCAGAAAGAGCAAACCAACTATGTGATTTTGCATTCTATGCTTCTGTGGGTTTTTGCTTCTGCCGAGTTAAATCGCTTGCCCCCAATTCCTTTGTTTAGTTTACGTTGGGCTGTAATGACCTGACTGGTCGTTTTGAGCTCTACCATGCTGTTCAACAGTTTAAGGCTACGAGCAGCTTCATTTCAGGTATTATGACTTGTACGCGTGGTCAGAATTGAATTTCAGGAAGTTCGGAGTTGATTTGGAAAGAGAATTCTCATTTCGGAAGCTTTAAGTTGAAAGAATGAACTAGGATTTAATTTTTGAGTAAACGGCCTCGGAATCGAGATTTGAGGGTTCTAGCAGGTTCATATGATGATTCAAACTTGGACATATGTCCAGATCGGGTTTTGGATGACCCGAGAGCGTTTTGGCGCCTATTGTGGAAGTTAGCATTTTGGAATAAATTTCATAAGTTTGGGTTGGAGTGCATTTTTCTATTATCGATGTTCGTTTAGGATTCTGAGTCTGGGAGTAGATTTGTATGGTATTCTGGTGTTGGGAGCGCGATCGGAAGTGAATTACGAGGTCCGTGGGTGATTTTTGAGTCATTTGGCTAAAGATAGAAATTTGATGATTTTTGAGAAGTTTGTCCGGGAGTGGACTTTTTGATATCGGGGTTGGAATCTGATTCTGAAAGTTGGAATAGGTCTCTAATGTCAAATATGACTTGTGTGAAAAATTTGAAGTCAATCGGGCGTGATTTGATAGGTTTAAACATCGAAAGTAGAAATTTAAAATTCTAAAGTTCATAAAGCTTGGATTGGAGGTCGATTCATGATTTTAGCATTATTTAATATGATTTGGGACCTCGAGCAAGTCTGTACTGTATTTTAGGACTGGTTGACATTATTGGTTGGGATTCCGGGGCCCTCGGGTGAATTCTGGGTGGTTAACAGATCGAATTGGAGCTTGAAGGATGAGCTGACGGGGTCTGGTTGATGGTGTAACCGCTTCTGCGGAGGGTTCACCGCAGAAGGGCCCCATAGAAGCGAGGAAGGGAACCGCAGAAGCGGTTAGAAGTGAAGGGATCAGAGGCCGTAGGTGTGAAGGAATTCCCGTACATGTGTAATCACAGATGCTGTTGGTGAGGCACAGAAGCAGGCTGAGGCAATTGGATGAGGAACGCATAAGTGGTATTGGAACCGCACCTGCGGAACCACAGAAGCGGTCAAGTGACTGCAGGAGTGGAAAGGGATGGAGGTAGTAAGTGTTTTAAAAATTGAGATTTGGCCATTTTCTTTCACCTTTCTCTTGGCTTGGGCGATTCATGGAGGGTTTCAAGAGGGAATTTTCATCATCAACGATAAAGTAAGCTATCCCAACCTATCTTAAGTTAAATATAGTGATTATGTACGGATTTGAGCATGAATTTAGTAGAAACTTGGGGTTTGAGGGAAAACCTAAAATTTGATATTCTTGGAATTTGACCACGATTTTGAGTATGAAATTGAGAGTAAATTATATGTTTGAGTTCATGAGATTATGGGTAAAGTTTATCTTCGAAAAATTTTAGAATCCGGGCACGTGGCCCCAAAGGTAATTTTGTCAACTTTTGATCGAGGTTAGGAATTATTATAAATTAGATTGTAATGAGTAATTGAACATATATTAATGGATTTGAATAAAATTGGCTATCATTGGAGCCTTTAGCATCGATTCGAGTCTTCGGAAGGGCGTAGAATGACGGTTATGGATCTTCAGAGTGAGTTGAGCCTTCTTTCTAACCTTATAAGAGGAAATTATCTCCATAGGTAAAATAATTGGTTATGTGCTCCTATTTGTGGGGGCTACGTACGCACGAGGTGACGATAGTCCGTATATAGCTACTAATATGTGTAAGTTCGGGTAGTCTAGGACCCAAAAGCATGCTATACTTGGAATATCTGTAATTTTGTTGGCAGTTGAATTGCTTAAATCCTATCGAATAGGTAAAATGATTTCGAAAAGGATTAAACTTCATTTTTCTTAAATCATTAAAAGAGAATTGGCTTTTATTTGGATAAATATTCCCCGATAAATTCTTAATTGGTTGTTTGAGCATGTATTTCTATGTGTACCTGCGTCGCATGTATGATTCATGAGCAGGGTGATTATTTATTTAAATTTGACCGCATCGCATGTATGATTCACGAGCAGGGTAATAGATGCATTTATAGTTCGCCCAGTTCGACCCTCAGTAGTGAACATTTTACATTTCTGTTGGATTAGGTCGTACGACCTCGGCATAATTTGCGCATACTTGTACTGCTTGCCTTGGAACTTATTGAAGTTGTTATTGCCTCTTCTCGGCTTAAGAATATATTTATAAATGATGAAACGGAATTTAAAAATTGCCTATAAAATAAAGAATTGTTTACTTGCTTCAACCTATTGAATTACAATCATGTTTATAAAAATCTACGATTTACTATATTATTGAGATAACATTATTGGACCACTAGTGTAAGCACGTGATTTTGCTCTATATGAGAAATACTCCCAAAAATTTCAAAATAAAATAGTTTTGGGCTGTGTGTGATTTTATGGATT
>MU778348.1:0-11237 GCA_026770625.1 Nicotiana glauca
TGATGGAATACAACTAAAAGGGATTAAGGAAACATTACCCAATGATCTTCTCTTCAAAACCCACTCAAAATCGCCCTCTCCCGAGCCCTCAATTGATTTTTCCAACTTTTGAAACTCAACCCTCGAAATTCCCTTTTCTGAACAGGTGTTTCCGCTTCTGCGGACAAGGGACCGCTTCTGCGGTCCCGCTTATGCAGAAATTTGGCCGCTTTTGCGGCTTCCGTTAAAATCCCAATTTCTGCTTCTGCGGTCCAATCAACCGCTTATGCGGTTTTGCTTATGCGGAGTTAAGACTGCTTCTGCGGTTCTTGAGGGCTATGCCCACTCCGCTTCTGCGATGACCAAAGCCACTTCTGCGGCTCCGCTTCTGCGGTTCCCAAGCCGCATAAGCGGAAATACCAAAAGACAGAAGCCTTCAGCTGCTGCACAATTTTTTTTCCAACTCCAAAAATGCCCCGTTGAGCATCCGAAACACACCCGAGGCTCCCGGGACCTCAACCAAACCTACGGGCACATCCCATAACACCGTTCAAACTTGTACCAATCCTTAAAATACCTAAAACAACACCGGAAACCCGATTTAATCAATGATTCAAGCCTAAGAACTTCAAATTTCTTCCAAATACGCTTTCGATCAAAAACCTAACCAAAACACGTCCGAATGACCTGAAATTTTGCACACACATCCCAAATGACATGACGGAGCTACTGCAACTTCTGAAATTCCATTCTGACCCTCGGATCAAAAACTCACTATCGGACCGAAAACTTCAAAAATACAAACTTCGACATTTCAAGCCTAAATGAGCTATGGACTTACATTCCGAACACGCTCCTAACCTCGAATTCACCTAACGGAGCTAATGGAACCATCGAATTTCCATTCTGAGGACGTCTTCATACTGTTCCGATTATAGACCATTTTTTTCAACTCTTAAACTCTCACTTAGGGACTAAGTATCCCAAAACACTCCGAATCCTAACCCCGAACGTCCCGGCAAACTAAAATAACAGAAATGAACTTAGGGAAAACAGTTAATGGGGGATCGGGGCATAAATTTCAAAAAACGACTGGCCGGGTCGTTACAATATACTTAATGGGCAGACATATCTCCCAAAATTATTTCCTTACAAAAATATAATATCTTTTAGGATGGTATTGCTGCAATGTATTATTTCATAGAATTCTCCATTCATTGGATAATGAAATGGGATGTAGAAACTAGTTATACTAGTGAAGGTATTCCTTGTCTTCAGAGAATTGTTTATAACAAGTTTTGGACTAAGCTAGTCCAACCAGATCATCAAGGAAAGATTTACGGGGATGTTTTAATAAAACAAATCAAGGTCAAGATTAATGAGTATATAAACCAAGAGGTAACAAATATTGACGAAGGAGAATTAAGCCCCTTCCAACAGGTTACCAGAAAGCTCCAAATAAAAAAAGGAGTTGTATCCAAGAAAGAAATCCTCGCTTCATATTTCCCGGAAATAAAGAAAGATTTAGCAAAAAATTTCGAAACAGAATTTGGAGATGACATATCAATGACCTTTATTGGAAATACTTCAGAAGAAGAAATTTGTGCAGCAGGTGAAGCTCAAAGCAACTCTGGCACATAAGTGAATATTGATGAAATTGAAGACTTCCTTGCAAAATTGAAGGAAAGTGCCGACGAATCTTCAGAGAAAAGAGACAACAAGGGAAAAAACAAAACTTGAATTATTGAAGACTCCACGAATCAATTATCGGAATAATAAAGACAAACAACTTTAATAAAGAATCGGACCCCTCAATTATCACAGGGAATCTACTTTTATAAAGTAGTCTATCCGGTAGTAATCATAAGTGCTTTTACTTTATATCTTGTCAGCCATGTGTAAATCATTTTGTCGGCCACAAGACTGTTTTAGTTTTGTTTGATTGTAACTGATCCATTATATAAGGATCATTTCATTACTTAGATAGGCAGGCATTAGCCAACGCTCTGAATTCTCTCTAGCCTCTCTCTCTACCTTTGTAAAAATCTCTTTGTAATATATTGAATTCTGAAATAAAAAATCAAAAAGGTCACTTGGCCACAACACAGGCGGTCTCTGGTATTGTTCTACTCCCTTTCTCTACAATATTTGCATTACTGTTAGCCTAAATGATAGGCTAAATAGGTAAGTGTTAAACTTAGTATTCGAAGGTTATTTACTAAGCATGTTTTGTAACTAAGAGTTTACAATATCACCCCGATGAGATTATAGGTTAAGAACTATATAGACCAGGTAGTTAAGCATGATGTTTCTAAGCAGATGTTTGTAAGGTGGCAAGCCTTGTTAGCCCCTTTTGATTTTGACATAATATACAAAAAAAGTCTGATAATACCCTTCATGATTTTCTTACAAGAGAATATTTGAACTCATAAGTTCTCGCTTCAAAATTCTTTAATCATGAATTTCTACACGATTTTTTTCGATGAGGAAACATTAATCACTATCTTAAAAAGGTGGTTAAATTATACAGAGACTTACAAAGTCTTATAATTGATAAAATTATTGAAGATATTGCTGAAGAACAATTCTCTATTCATGATTATTCTGATCATTCCGATAATAATCATGATGATATTCAGGATCTATTTCTTAACTAAAGATCCTTCTCTTTGATTGTACAGATTATGAGGCCTACTTACAGACCTCCTCGGCAACGAGGAAGAGGAAGAATATCTACTGATAATAGAGGGAATAATAGTCTCGCCCAAATGGGAAATCAAAGGCTAATAGCCGCTAATATAACAGAAGGTAATACCAATCACCCTTTATACAAGGAATTCATGGATTTTATATAATCCAGGAAAAATGAAGGTACATCATCTAATGTGCCAACTTACTCCTCAGTTATAACAGAGGACATCAGTGAAAACCTTGAGGTTTATAACCGAAAGGATACAAAAGAGTTAATAATTCTTTTGAAACAATCCGACCTTAAATGGAAGGATAATCCATGGCAATTAATGGCCAAATACTTTGATACAACGTCATACACTACTCCTGCTTATAAATACATGATGCACTATGATATTATACTCTCAACAACAGGATCAGCTGAAATTCAGCACTTTTATCCTGCAAATACCAAGAAAACTTATAGTTTTTCGAAGATTACTATTAAAAAGGTAATATCTGCGGATGGATGGGGTATTAGTACCCTTAAGGATCGAGAATATACTCATCCTGATCAAAAAATCTCGGTCAAATTTAATTATTGGGACTATATTAAAAGTTTTAATAAAGCTCTTCTTTATGAGAATCCTAATAGGAAACACTCATGGTTTATCAAACTCTGTTCTAATATGTACAGCCAACAGATTCCAAACTGGTTCTTCAAATGGTGGAAATTATAAGGTCCATCATTAGAAATACTTCCTCCTTTATTTAAGAGGTTATATACTCAATGGGTAGACATATCTCCCAAAATTGTTTCCTTACAAAAAGATAATATCTTTTACGATGGTATTGCTGCAATGTATTTTTTCATAGAATTCTCTATTCCTTGGATAACGAAATGGGATGTAGAAACTAGTTATAGTAGTGAAGATATTCCTTGTCTTCAGAGAATTGTTTATAACAAGTTTTGGATTAAGCTAGTCCAACCAGATCATCAAGGAAAGATTTATGGGGATGATTTAATAAATCAAATCAAGGCCAAGATTAATGAGTATATAAACCAAGAGGTAACAAATATTGACGAAGGAGAATTAAGCCCCTTCCAACAGGTTACCAGAAAGCTCCAAATGAAAAAAGGAGCTGTATCCAAGAAAGAAATCCTCGCTTCATATTTCGCGGAAATAAAGAAAGATTTAGCAGAAAATTTCGAAACAGAAATCGGAGATGACATATATATCAATTTTATTTTACAATTATGTAGTTTAAATACCTAGTTATAAACAATATATATATATATATATATATATATATATATATATATATATATATATATATATATATATATAACACATTAAATTTTTCTTAATTTATATTTTACTAGTTTTAGTTTCTAATTATTTGTATAATTATTTAGTATAAAAAAAATATTTCTAAGCACATGTCTAACTTTCTTATATTCTCATGAGTTGGTATAAAGTTAAATCTCTTATTAGAATTTTATATTTCAAATCTCTTATGCGTAAAGTTAAAAGTTTCTTGTAGAAATAACATAAAACTAAAAAATAAAATTTTAAAGAAATATTAAACTATTTTACGACTCTTTTCCATTTTAATTTGACCCCAACCTCCTCTTACGATTTATTTGGATGGTTGTTACATGTTGTTTCATATTGTATTTTATTGTATTATACGATATTATATTAGTTGATGAATATGATGTCTGAATAGATTATATTATTTTTCATCGATTTGTAATAGTATGCTCCAATAATACGAAGAATAAATTTATTACATTACAAAGAAAAGAATGATATATGATAGAATTATTATATAAAAGGCAGAATAAAAGATACAATAGGACGTTATAATAATTAAAAAAGGGCAAGATGAAAGGGTAAAAAAATGAGATAATGATGCAACTAGGGCTGCTTATCGGGCGGATTGGGCGGTTATTTACTCTTAACGATTTGACTTATCGGTTATCGGCTTTTAAATGTATTAATCCGCTAGCCACCTGATAAGATATTGGGGGATTGATATCGATTTAGCTCTTATCGTGCGGTTTGTCGGCCTAATTCAATCAAAATAAAATAAAATTTAGCCACTGTATGTTTAAATAGGTGGTCGATATACTAAGAGGGATGAAGTAGAAGAGACACCGCGATGGGTAAATCATATGTCTAGAATCTTATTTATGTTTATGCACATTAGCATTAGTCCACGTGAAAGATTTCCAATTGGCCGTAGTTAAAACAAATGTTCGTCATGCTTAGAATTCTAGGATGCCTTAAAACCCAGGCAAAGTTGATGAAGCAGTGGTGTAACTGGTATTATTTTCTTGTTTTATACAGCAAATTTTGTCTTTTGTCACAGTTAGATGACTCCTTTTATTTGGCTTTCTTTTATTTTAATTAACTTTGATAGAATACAAAAGTAAGAAGAGTTTTTGATTATTTTATATATATATATATTCTTAACGGGTTAACGGATATCCGTTAATAAAATTGAATAATCCCCCAAAATCGATAAGTGGTTAATAAAAAAATATTAATTTATTGCCCATTTGCTAAATGTTAACCCGATACCACTCAGCTATTCCAATACCACTAAGCTATTGTTTGGTTTTGGGTTTCAGTTCGGATTTGTACACCACCAGATGCAACAACAATTTAAGCACAACACGCTGTAACATACAAATCTTTTTTTTTTTTTTAAACTTATTTTCCGGAAAAAATCTAGTATACTTGATAATTGACCCTCGCGTCCTTCCTCTTTACTTTAGTCTCAAACGGTGACTTTGCCTCTTTCTCTTCCTGTATCTCTCCCCGTTTTCAATTCAATCATCCATTTATTTTCAATTCTTCGAAATCTGTAATCCATTGTCTTGGTTTTGAGCCTTGAATTTCTCTGATCTCTCGTTCTCACAACACCGCGCTTTGGTTTCTCTTTCTAGGGTTTTGAGTTTGTACTCGTGAAGAGTCATTAAATTTCTACTTAATTGTAGGGTTTTTTGAGTTCGCTGTACGGTAAAGGGTTTTTTTCGTCTGGTTTCAAGCTGAGTTCCTGCAATTGGTTTCCTCAAGGTTTGAGCTCTTTTTGTAGGTAATTAGCGTTTATTGTTTAATGACAGCTTATATGACAAAATTTAAAAAATAATGATTAATGACGGCTTAATTTGGTAGATAATATAGCATAATAGTAGTATTTATATTCCTGAAGATTTTTGTTCTAGAGTGCATCCATGAGAGGGAAGGGTCAGGTAAGTTGGGAATGAGACGAGGAATAGAGGAGTAAAAAAGATGCAATAAATTTGCTTGAAGGCAATACCCATCTGAGAGTAACCAAGCTCCTTTTTACTTTTTTTCCCCCTTATTACCTTAGATGTTTTTCACTTTTAATGAACTTTTATTTTTAGGATCCTAAGTAGCACATTTCTTTAGAGTAATAGTTCTTCAATCCTTCATTATTATTTCATTTGATCGGTTAAGGATCTCACTTTTGATGAACTTTTATTTCGGATCATTAGGAAAACAGTTCTTTTAGAAGTACTTCGTCAACACCTCATTAGATTTTCAGTTTGATAAGTGAAGGTCTTTAGTGTCTTCACTATCCTATCTTGTCCCCTTTGGTTCACTTGACCCATTTCTTTACATGCAGAACTTTGCTTTTGTGAAAGATCAAGCTGTTATAAAGATATAGCCATTCATATTAATTGTATTTTGTTATTGAACTAACTATTCACTCTTTTCATTGCGGTAAGGGTGTAGTGGGATGTATGAATTAGGCCCGCATCATGAGTTCCAACCTTCCCGTAGATAGAAGCCTGGTAGTTAAGTGGAGAAGTGTAGAGGGATGGGTCCAATATCTACTGAGTTTTGAACTATGCTCTTAGCCTTCGAGATTTCTTAGTTATAAAAAATTGTTCAATTTCCGGCTAAATGAATGCCTATTTTCTATTCCTCCAAAAAAAAAAAGTTTCAACTTCGTAATATTTGGAATTTTTTAAATATTTTTTTACGTGTTTATGCATCGGTGTCCGAAGCAACAAAGTTAAATGTGAACTCTGGATCGGACCATAAGATAAACCTGTAACTTGTGAACGATACAACAACAACAAACTCAAAGTGTAATCCCACAAGTGAGGTATGGGGAGGATATCTGATAGTGTGTACATGAACAATATCATGTGCGTAATGTCTCAAAGGGTTAATTTCATGGACCTCCCTTATCTTTCGAGGTTCGTCAGTTCCTCGAGTTCTCAAAATTATATTTACGCTTTAGTTCCTCTTTCATGGATGGTTTTGCTCAAATGTAGACATTATTATCCTTATTTGGAATTCAAGGGTGTGGCCTAGTGATCGGTGAAGTGGGTTGATAACCATGAGGTCTCGATTTCAAATCCCAGCAAAGGTAAAATTACTAGGTGATTTTTTTCCATCAGTCCAAGTCTTGGTGGATAGAGCTACCCGTTACCTGTACTGGTGGGATGTAGCAGGTACACCATGGAATTAGTCGAGGTGTATCCAACTAGCCTGGATACCACAGTCATCAAAATAAAAATATTACCTTTATTTGCCTTCTCACTTCACATCTACGGTCATTCATAAGCAACCTCTTTCCTTCAAAAGTGACCATGTTGTGTATTGGAGACCCCAAATGAAAACCAAATAACGGCGTTGTAGGAAAGCACTATGAGTTTTTTGTTCCTTTTTGGGTTGATATGTTTCTTTTCTCTCTAGTTCTCTAGCACCAAAAATGGTTGTGTTTTTTGACCCGACTCAATTGTTATTCTGTTTCATATCATCTCGACTCCAGTATCGTTTCGGTTGTATTTTTGACTCTGATTCATTTGTTATTCTGTTTCATATCATCTCTACTGCAGTATCGTTTCCTTTTGTACCCAATACATTGATGTAATTTTTTTCTGGTATCCGAATTTATGATGTTTGTTTGCTTTCATTAACTTTTAAAACTTGAATGATGCTATGGAAACTTGAATAAATTCAGCCCTCCCGGTTATCGCTTAAGAATATCAGCTTTCTTTTTGGCCATGTATTTGGATATTTTGATTTACGTCTTATTTGTTGTAGGAACATAATTTTGATGGCTTGCTTGTGGTCCTAATAAATGCTTATAGGCACCTTGACATTTGCTTTGTGGTGAGCCTTGAATTGTCTGCATGGATCTGAATGCCTTGCCTCATCCAGAGGATGATGAAGAGATTTTTGGACAACAATTAGAAGATGAACCAGAAGAATTCATTGTGAAACATAGCCATGAACATGCAGATTATGTTGCGAGTGCTGTGGAGATTTCACGCCGGGTACGTCTCTGTCTCTACTACTTGCTATATCAACCATTGAGCTGTAATGTTACTTGAACTTGGTTCTTTATTGTTTTTTTGGGCTCTTTGTTAGATACTTGTCTCCTTTTTGTTGATGTTTCTTTGCTGCTTGTCTTCAGCAGAGTAATAACCAGTTTAAAGCTTTCTAAAACTTCCTTTTAGGCAAGTTTAAAGACTACTATTTTTAGGCAAATTTCCAAATAGATGGAAAGCTACTTTAGAAAACATCCCAAGTGTTGAATTTTCTTTGTTTGAATATGTCTAAGTGTTGGATTTTCCTTAAACCCTTAGAGTCACATTTGGTTGCTTGAATTGGAGAATCTCTTCATCAGCATAACCCCATTTTGGAGAGCGAGAAGCGGAAAAAAGCGAGGAGGCCTCGCTTCACCGAAGCGAGAAGCGCGAAGCGAAGCGCATGCTTTTTTCATGTGAAGCGCAATTTAAGACATAAATAATAAAAAATTAAATAGGCATAGATAAATGGCCAAAAACTCAATAAAAATAACATATTAAGCAAATGTTTCAATTCTTAAATCAAGAAGTAAATAATAGATACTAAAACTAGATAGTGAATAATCCTCAAAAGTCATAACATATTAAGCAAATGCAAAACAAAATCACAAAAGGAGCAACATCCTTCAACAAGATCTCCAAACTCTTGAAGTGTCATCATGTTCGAGTTATTATATTGGTCATCATTTTCTTCTTCTTCATCGGAGGCTTCATCAATTAGGGTTCTACTTGTACTTGTAGATACTCTTTCTTTGCTCCTTAAAGTACTTCCCCTAAAACCATAAACATTCTCCTCAACTCCACTTGCCATAGCAACATGACCAAAAGTGAGACCTTCTCCTTCAAATACTTCTTCTTCTTCATGATTTTCGGGGGCTCCGGTTAACCATTCATTTGCTTCATCAATGTTATCCAATAAAATTGGATCAATGATATCGCGAGCTTTGTAACGACAAGCCAATGTTCTATTATATTTTACTAACCTTAGATCATTGAGTTTCTTTAGCTCAAGCCTATTCCTCTTCTTAGTATGAATCTGCATATAAGTTGTAGAAAGTAATTAAGAGGAGTACTTAGGAAAATTGAGATACACTTTAATTTAGTAACAATGTAATATAGCTTCTCACGTGTTCATAAACACTCCAATTTCTCTCGCACCCGGATGAGCTACAAGTTAAGCTTTGAACTCTACTAGCAAATTGTTGCAAGTTTGGAACTTCATAACCAAATTGCATCCATCATTCAACTGCAGAAGTATTATTTTAGAAGTTAATAACTTAAAAGTTAAAGCTCTAAAGAGTAAAACAATTGAAAAAACTTGCTCACCTGGTGCCAATTTGGTTCTGCCTCTAATGGCCGAAGGTAATCCCAAGTATTCCATCGGCTTGCATATACACACCAAGCTATTCCCTTATTTTGTCTTGCATCGCTTCATCTGTCACCAACGTCGCAACACATGCATGATACCCCTTCCACACTTCTATATCTAAAGTCGTCTTCTCGTTATTTGTATAAAAGAGTCCGGGGTTCAAAATATGCTCTGCTGCATGCAAAGGTTGATTAAGCTGATCTGTCCACCTTTTATGAATGATTTCAAACACTCTCTCATATTTCCTCCTATCATGCTCAAGTGCCTTCTCAACAGCTTCTTTAGCCCTATCCATGGCTTCATAAATGTATCCCATTGGTGGTTTTTTCTCCCCATCCACCAAACGAAGTACAGTAACCAAAGGACTACCAACTTTAAGTGCTTGAACAGTGTCATTCCACAAATATGGACCAACAATAAATCTCGCAACTTCTTTCCCAAGAGCTTCCTTTGCATGGATACTCTCACTCCATTCGGTTGACATGAACAAGGTTCGCAAATTTTTCTTTTGCAGGTAAAAGCTATGCAAAGTCATGATAGCTGTTGCGAATCTTGTCTTAGCCGGTTTCACCAAATTTCTTTGGTTTGTGTATCTCCTCATCATGTTCAACAACAACGCCCTTTGACTAATGTAAGAGTGTATCTTGACCGCCTTAGCAAAACCTGTAGGGAATCAAATTTCATAGTTAATAAGTATAAGTGATTAACATAAGGTTAAAGTACAAAATAAGAACCACTTGTTCACCTGTAGAATATGGGGCTAACTTGAAAATGTCACCAAACATCAAGTTGATACAATGTGCAACACAAGGAGTCCAACAAATATTCGAGAAAACTCCTTTCAACATGTTACCCGCTTTTTTATTCTCACTTGCGTTATAAGTAACAACTTGAACCACATTTTTCGGTCCAACTTTCAATATTGTCTTCTCAAACAAGTTGAACTTTTTAGTGGAATCGGTTGAAGAGTCACTTGCATCATAAGATTCAAGAAACACACTACCTCTCGGAGAATTCACCAAAACATTAATGACCACTTTTCCATTTTTTGCTGTCGATTTATCCATCACAATGGAACAACCATAAGTTTTCCATTGCACCTTATGCTCCTCGACAAACTTGTTTGTCTTCTCCACCTCCTTTTTTAGACAAGGACCCCTCTTACTTCGTGATAGGTTGGGGGCGTCATTCCTTGGCCATATTGGCCTACAACCTCAGTGAATTCACCAAAACTATCGGTGTAATTTACACAATTAAAAGGGAGCCCTACATCATAATCCACCTGGCAAAAGCATCTACAACACGCTCCCTTAAACTCTTCCTACAAGAATCTAAGTCAATAGCTTCACCCTTTCTCTTTTCATTTGGTTTTTGCTAGAAAAAAAGATTAAGAGGACCTTTCACCTTGCTACCGCCGGTGGATGATCCACTTCCACTTGTTGAATTCTTTCTTTGAGATTTTGAGGGAGGTGGCCTCATTGATATATCATTGACTTCAAGGTCATCCTCATTCATTTGACTATCTTCATCAAGAAGATTAATCATAGATGCTCCATGGCTCATTGGATTTTTTAACTCATTTTTTTCTCAACATAGTCTCTAATTTCTTGCTTAACAGAATCCGGAACACTTGGACATTCTTTGACATCCCTAAAACCACCAATTAGATGTCTTTTGTGACAATGTATTCCACCGTTATAAATTTTTTGACAAAAGATACATTGCACTTTTGTGTTAGTACTGCCAACTGCAACTCCATAGGCCCAAGCTGGATCTCTTTTTTGGCTTGATGCCATTGAATAAGATTGAATTTACTACAATCAACAACCACCAAAAAAAAAAAAAAAAAAAAAAACAGAA
>MU778348.1:21643-40570 GCA_026770625.1 Nicotiana glauca
TTGTGCTCTTCAATGTAAACCAACGGAATGCAAAACTAATTCTGCTAACAAAGCAAACCCATGGATCTGGCAAATCGAATTCACAACTAAGCAAATGAAACCATACCTCGGACAAATGTATTTTACTTTTAACTACCCGCCCAGCCCGAGACCTCGAGAGTCCACATGACGTTAACACAAGGATCTTTGGATTACAGAATTTGGGTTTCTGTTCCCCGGTATGATTTTTGTTTTTGCGAAAAAGGGTGGGTAAAAATTGAATGTCTACATGTTAGTTTACTCTCACCAAGGTTGCTAATCAGCATCATTAAAACAACTGGTCATGCTCTTTTTTCAATTTTAATAGCTTAATAAATTTTATTCATTTATTTTTAAACGATCACATCCCTTGGGGATTCAGACCCTTCTGCAATCCTACATGTCGCTTCATGCATTGGGCTACCCTTATTTTTAATCTAAGATTGAATGAGTTCTAGAGTTCAAAAATAAATAAATGGTTTTTTTAGATACGTAATCAATGATTTTATGAATACTTGCACTAAGCCAATGCTAAAAGACATCATTACAAAAAGTGCAGTTCCTCTATTGTATCTTGAAATCCAACTTCATCATGTACAATAAGCAGGCTGCACCAAAAAGCTTGCAAACAAATACATCTTCGTTTAAGGCTATGTATGTTTCTCCTGTTGCCTTCAAAAATTCTGCTACATCTTTCAAACCAAAGAGTACACCAAATGGCTTGTGGAATGGTATTCCTAGTCTTTTGTGATTTCCTGCGCAATCCCTCTTGTGTTCCACAGCGTTGCAATAGCTTCAAAATGGATTTTGGCATTGTCCCCGACATGCCAAGTATTGCCAAAAGCATGTTCCACAGTTGTTTAGTAACTCTACATGCAAGAAGAGGTGGCCAACATCTTTGTAGTGTTCTTCGCACATCGGGAACCTACTGCAAAGCTGAAATCCCCTCTTTTGGAGGTTGGAATAAGTGAAAAAGCTTCCCTAGCCACAATCCAAGAGAAGCGAGAGACTTGCTAAGGAGCATTGCTAAACTAATTTTTTTCCCCAATGCCAATAATCCCTGTTGTTACTTGATTCCAGCAAATTGTAACAACTTTTGACTGGAAAGAGACCTTTGAATGTCCCTTCCATCTGGTAGAATCTATTTTATTGTGGTCCAATGCTATGGTGCCTAGTAGCTGAAGCAAAAGACATAAACTTACCACTTCCCAATCATTTAAGTTCCTTCTAGGAAAGAGATTGCAGCCTTGCGTTGAATAAAAATCAGCAATTACCCCATTGTGCAACGAAGAAATACTAATACTGTAGATATCAGACAATTGATCTTTAAGAGGAGTGTGGCTCATCCATGCATCTTCCCAGAACCTTATTTTCCTTTCATTTCCAAGGATGAAGCCCATATTTGCCTCAAATTTGTTCCAACCATATGCTTCCAAATTCCAGTGAGGTGCTGTGGATGTTTTGGTGTACCATTGACTCTCAAGTTTCCTATCAACTCATCTAGAAGATTTTATCCAACTCCTTGGCTTCCTGAATGGCTATGACTTTTGTTTCCCATGAAGCAGGAAGAATTCTTAAAACTTTGTAATCAGTTCTTCAGAAGTGAACACTTTCCCAAGTGACTTTAATTCATTTGTGATAATGGTGAACCATCTCCCAAATAGGCTCGGAGCCTTTCATTGAGAATAACTCATAGTTTCTCATTAGCATTTCAATTCTTGACTTCTTCACCTGATATGTTCCTTCATGAGTCGTCTGAAGAGCATCCCAAATTTCTTTAGCATTTGAGCAGGCTGAAATCCTGTTGTATTCATCAGGACTAAGGCCACAAATAAGAATTTTGGCCTTAACATTCCTTTCTATCATCCTGGAATCTGATGCTATAAATTCATAGGGGTCTTTGAGTACATCTTTTTTCTGCCCATTTTGTTTGGTAGTAATAAGAGGTTCTCTTTATTCTGCATGATAGCTTGTCCATCTAATGTGTTTAGAGTAGTTGTATTTTCTTTAGATAGCTTATACAAATTTTACTCACGGATGATAATGTTACGTATCTTCATATTTGAACGTCATATGTGTTTGGACATGGACACTAATATTCTCTGGAAAAACAATTGCTTGGTAGCATCCAACACAAAGCAACGACCCATCTATTAGAGTTCATCACAAGGTAATCTTTGTCAAGATGTGCAGGGACAATTTGCAATTATTAAGGCAGCGCTACTACTATGCCACATGGAAGGCTGATGGGACACGGTATATGATGCTGATCACGATGGGTGGTTGTTTCTTAATTGATAGACATTTCAACTTTCGAAGGGTTCAGATGAGATTTCCGTGCACACACACTGATGAAGTATGCCACTCAGCTGTTAGGATGTTATGATTTTCTTTTTCCTCCTTTTATATCTCACTGGTTGATGTTTTCTGTTTATGATTTGTCATATGAAATTCTCGTTCTCTCTCCCAGGGTGTAGCCAAAAGGGTCCACCACTTCACTTTACTTGATGGGGAGATGGTAATTGATACTTTGCCTGGCACACAGAAGCAAGAAAGGAGATACCTAATTTATGATATGATGGCCCTCAACGGTGTGTCTATCGTAGAGGTTGGATTCTTCTCAAGAAACCACTTTCCTTTTCTTCTTGAAAAATTAATGTTGGCTTTACCTACAGGGGTTTTTGGTTCTCTGTACAGCAGCAACAGTCCAGCGAGATCCTACAGGTGGGGTCTGGGGAGGGTAGTGTGCACGCAGACCTTACCCCTACTCCGGAGGAGTAGAGAGGCTGGTTCCGGTGGACCCTCGACACAAGAAGGAAAGAGACAGTGTATCATTAACAATAAAGGAATCCAGAAAGATAACACCAGCAATGCAATAACCAGAAATAGAGAGCAAAGTAATAACACTAACGGAGGCACAATACTACAAACGCAAGGGAATAATATGGACACAAAGGGCCACTAAATATACTACAGCATAACCTACGACGAAGTATTAAGAACACAACTGGAGCCACTAGCAGCCTAAAACAAAACACTACAACCCTAATGCTCGACCTTCACAACTTCCTATCAAGGGCCATGTCCTCGGAAATTTGCATCCGCACCATGTCCTGCATGATCACCTCTCCCCAATATTTATTAGGCTGCCCTCTACCTCTTATTATACCTGTCAAGGCCAGCCATTCGCACCTCCTTACCGGTGCATCCGGGATTCTCCTCCTCACGTGTCCGAACCATCTAAGCCTAGTTTCCCGCATCTTGTCTTCCATTGGAGCCACGCCCACCTTCACCTGGATATCTTTATTCCTAATCTTATCCAACCAAGTGTGCCTGCACATCCATCTGAGCATCCTCATCTCTGCAACTTTCATCTTCTGGGTATGAGAATTTTTGACTGGCCAACACTCTGCACCATACAACATGGCCGGCCTAAACACTGCTCTATAGAACTTTCCTCTAAGTTCTGGAGGAACCTTCTTGTCATGCAGGACACCAGACGCTAGCCTCCATTTCATCCACCCCACTCCTATACGGTGCGTGACATCCTTGTCAATATCCCCACCCCCCTTATAATCGACCCCAGGTACTTGAAGCTCCCTTTCTTGGGGCTGACTTGAGAGGCAAGCCTCACGTCCATGTCTGCTTTTCCCGGCACACCGCTTTCGGTTCTCTGTATCACCGGGAATTATAACAGTATTGGCTTTACCACTTCCCTTTCCTTCTTGACAAATGGGCTATTTCCTTTTTAGTCCGTTCCAAAGACATTTTGTCTATCCCTAAATGTAGTTTCGTGGTAGAAGTGTAAGACTTTCTTTTATGTTACTTGAGGTCGTGCTAGTATTTATTTTGATAATTGAGAAACCCCAAAGGGGCAGTGACTCACGGTTCAGAACATGTTAGTTAATGCGTTCGCACCACTAGCCATCTCCACTTAAATACCAGGCTTTTGGTTGGCGGGGTTCAAACCAGTGGCGTATGCCTAACCCACAAATTACACGCTGCGCAAGTCTTGGGGGCACGTTGAAAGTCATTTATGCTTTGTGAATTTTAGAAGATTAAGAGATTTAGACTTCTTTTGTCCCAGAGGTATTGTACCTCTTGATTTATTGAAAGTTGCGTGTTATCTCTACTAATTGGTGTTTAGTTTTTTAATGGGATAATAGTAATGGTGATTTGTTTAAACTATTGTTAATGAGAAATCTGTTGTTTTCAGCATCGAAACTCAAATGGATAATGGACTGCCCTTAGAAAATGGAGCTGCAGGGACGTATAGCTTCATTAGAATTTTTAAAGTGGATGAATGCTAATATGCTTTTGGTTTGGGAATGCTTAGAACTTGTTTACGTGGTTTTCATCATGTGGGAGAGTTCCAGCTGGCTATGGTGTCACCAACTAGTATGAGGCATTTGCTGCCTTGATTAGTTGGTGAATTTTTGTTTCTTTATGGTATTTGAGGTGCATCTTAACCATGTGGTTACCTAAGACGGTGATCAATCAATCGATCCCAAACTAGTCGGGTCCTCCATACGGCAGTTTCTCCTTCTGCAAAATTTAAAAAGTTATTTTGTGTTTACTGCAACTAGAGCTCCAACACCCTAATAGGAGCGAGCGGAAGAAAGTTATGCATCAGTCCAATGCTTATCAGTAAAACTGTATGTGCACGTAGTACTCATATTTGTACTGTCTATTCTGGCACTATTTACTTCATGGAGCAAACAAAGCACGAGCATGTTTCGTGTACTTTCGATCATCTTGTTCTCTTAATCAGCTGTGTGTTGTGTGGTGTGATTATATTTTCGTATACTACAACAACAACAACAACAACAACTCAGTATAATCCCATGTGTGGGGTTTGGGGAGGGTAGTGTGTACGCAGAACTTACCCCTAAATGAAATAAATGTCTTGGAGATCAAGAAACCTATGTATCTGAAATGTCTTTTCAATTATGTTTCTCACTCTGGTTAAGCTTTACCCACTTCACCTCATTCTGTATGGCTTGATTGCCTGCTTTTTTCTGCAAACATCATCTTTCCATTGATGTTGCTCATTCTCTGTTTTGGTATTTCTTACAGCAACCCTTTTGTGAACGCTGGAGAATGATTGACAAAGAAGTGATCGGGCCAAGGAATCATGAACGCCAACATATATGCCAGAGTGGAAACCCTTACTATAGATATGAGTGTGAGCCTTTCAGGGTATGTTTTGTCGACTTCGAAGTATAGTACATAAAAGCCACTTTTTCAACTATCATATTATTTCGAGCTAATGTGGTTGCTGGAATCTCAACGTCTGCCAGATGAGGAGGAAGAATTTTTGGCTGCTCTCTACTGTCAGAAAAGTTCTCAAAGAACTTATTCCAGAGCTTTCACATGAAGCAGATGGTCTTATTTTTCAGGTTCTAAAGAGTGACAAATCTTTAGTCATTGCACTGAATATTCTCTTGTTACATTGTTGTATTGGATTTCCCCGGAGGAGTTAAGTTTTTGCATCACTTCAGATATCTGATGTCTCCAAGTTGTATGGCATGTATGTGTTGGTTGCTTTGTTGGGGAACTCTATTTGGAAGATGTTTTCAACTTTTTTCTCCATTTATGTTGTGTTGCAGAGAAGTATTAGAGATTCTAGCACATCCTCATTCATTTAATTGACAGATGACATGTTTATCGCTAACAGAAACAGAGACATAAATCGTACAAATCTAATCATTTGAGGTTCTTGACACTCAGCTACTGTTTTCTATCCTTTTTAGGGTTGGCTAGATCCTTATGTTCCTCTCACGCATGATGGTCTATTGAAGTGGAAATACCCCGAGATGAACTCGGTTGACTTCCTGTTTGAGGTAGTGTTCTCTGCTCTCTTAGTGACTAGAGCTGTTTCCATTTCCCCTTTGTCGTTTTGGTTCTTATTTTTGCTTTGTCCTTACCCCTTGACCTGTCAAATGTCATTTGTCTTCCACGGTTTATGTGGAATTGCCGCTATTAAACGAATCATGCTTTATTCTCTCATATTAGTGTGATAAAACAGGTGGTCGACGGTCGTGAATTGCTTTATCTACATGAACGAGGGAAGAAGAAACTGATGGAAGGGAATAGAGTTGTTTTCCCAGGTTAGAGATTCCCTGTTGTTTTAGTTAATCTCTCGTGGTATCATGCCAGAAGGTTTCCCTCAATCTGGGGTTTGGTTGGGAATATAGGAGGCGAACATCATCTGCATCCCATGCTCGTTTAGTTTTTATTGACTTAACCAAAAAAAAGAGGAAAAAAATTGTTTTTTTCTTTTTTTCTGTCTTGTTTATTTTACCTGACCTGGTTGGATGTGATTGCTTAGTAAAACTTCTAGGTGGATGGTGTTTTGTGGGGAATCGGATGTGGTTCGCTTATTTGAGTGAGTAACCTGCATTCAATGTGTGATCTAGTGGAGGCTATTTCACGACTTGCTCTGTTTCGATTGCCA
This sequence comes from Nicotiana glauca, assembly GCA_026770625.1. Lineage (NCBI taxonomy): Eukaryota > Viridiplantae > Streptophyta > Magnoliopsida > Solanales > Solanaceae > Nicotiana > Nicotiana glauca. Next base: position 28,119 of record MU778348.1, read on the forward strand.
AGATTCCTTTTTTGATACTTGTGAGTTGCTATGTAGTAGTAAGATTGTGGATAAAAATTTCTGTTGGTACTTCTTGCTGTGGCTAAACTAAAGGCAGCATTGCTGTTTGACAACGGATCCTCTTCTAATCCAACTTCAAGACTCATAATCTTGTTTTTTTCAACTTTCTTGTTCTTTTAAAGTTGATTCTTAGTAATGAGAACGTGGATCATCCACAACTTGAAATTGAATCAGTTGCTAAAGTTGAGAAAAGGTCGGATATGTTAGTGGGATTATTTGGAATTTACAGTAAGGTTCTCAATGGATCAAGTGCCAGTAGAAGATCTGTTTACATTTTCAGGAAAAGTACATGGAAGCACAGATATGGGAATTCCTTGTTACGTGACTGTGAACCAGTTAATCCACATTTAAGGTGTCACGTTAGTCTTTATGTGAAATTAACAAGATCATGCTTGTCAGAATAGGATGTGCACCTCTCAGGCTTTTGACAGGAATTCAACAGCTTTGTTTCTTCTCTTGCTCTTTAAAATGGTCTTTCCAATAGTTGGTTCTCGTTGCTTGGAGTTACTGAGTGATGATATAAACATCCAGCGAAATGCATAATCTGCTGTCCTTGTCGACACATATCTGAACAGTTCTCCTGCACTTTATTTTGTATCCCGTGAACTCTTGTTCTTCTTCTAATATTTTTTTGGGCTTTTCCTGCGCTGGTGTTTATATGCTGGTGCATGTCCTGAAATTGGTTTCTTTCATGGTTACAGATAGTTCTGACCCGTCAGACTACTCGGGTAAAATAATAGAGTGTTCTTGGGATTCCAATAACCAAGAATGGGTGTGGATGAGGACCAGAATTGATAAAGGAACTCCAAATGATTACAACACGTACAGGAAGGTACTTTATTGGCAAATACTAAGTTCACGGGTTGATTTTTTGATACGTAGACTTGTGCTTTAATATAAACTTTTCCATATTTTGTCATATACATATTAGATAGTTAGCAATCTAGTAGACTAATTTCGGTCCCTGTATGACAAAATTCAGGTTTTGAGAAGTATTACCGACAACATCACTGAAGAAGTGTTGTTGAATGAGATCTATGAGATCATTCGACTGCCAATTTATGTGGAAGGGATACAGAATGACAGCAAAGCTCACCATCACTCTAGCTCAGTACGACGCAGATAAATGAATTTGATAAAGTAGATGGCATTATTATTGGAGGAAGCTAGTGATCGGATTAACTACTCATTGGAATCGCCACTTGCCTTCTGAACCTTGCCGTGTTCATGTTTCTCAACAAAAGGGTCTTTATGAGCATCCTTCGTCCGTAGGCGTGTAGCATGTGCTAACTGGTTATATTGTTTGATCCAGTTGGGACACTGTAAACTTAGCTAGTTGAGTCGGGTCTCTGAGTCTTTAGTTCTTCCTCATTATAGTTTGACAGATCGAGGGAATTAGCAACAAGGTCGTATGTATATTAGTTTAGGTTATTCTCCTTTTTTTGGGTCACTGTTTAGTTGTCTAAGGTAGGCTCTCTCTAGTATTAGCGAAACTTCAAGCTTTATGTTATCTATTCCCTTGTGAATATGAGTCTGTTGTACAAGTAATTTTTAATTATCATTTGCTCTTGTTCTTCATTATTTTCAGATTGGCTACCGAGTATATTCTGCATGAGATGCACCTAGTAAGCACTGCTAGCACAAGAAAGATCCTGTATATCAGCAATGTAGGAATCGTTGAAAAAGTATTTTTCTCAATTTATCAGTCCTGTCCTCCCTCCAATTGCGCTGAATGCCCTTAACCATGAAAATATTGAAAGTACAATTTGGCTTTTGGCATCACTGCCGGGACATCCTTAGGTGACAACTGATAACGTGTTAGTGTTAAATTCAAAGCAATGACATATTAAAGAAAATCGTCAATAAAATTGCTTGCCACGTAAAATATTTGGAATTTAAAACAAGTGAATACTAGAAAGCTTTTCTACTTAGGCTTACGGCAAAGATGTCAATTGTGGCTATGTTAACATAAACTAAAATGAAGGGAGTAATATTTTTGTAGCCTTTTCTCATGCACCATGTTATTTCGAATAAATAGCCACGTTATTTGAGCAAATACCAAAGAATTCAAAATAGGCCATTGATCACCTCACTGCTCTGATTCCTTTGGCATCCTCCACCACCTGCCGGGCCAAGGGTGGCTTAAGCTGCACCCATCTGTATTGAGCTTGACTTGTCCATCAGGTGGTTTCAACCATTTCACAGGGATGATGTTGAATATTTCATTAGAATACTTACTTGAGTGAGCATAATTTTGATATGGTATTTGAGCCTTGAAATACACCTTCATATCTTTGAGCAGACCTCCTTTTCCAAATTTCAGATGATGTTGGGAAGTAATTGCGAAATAAATGCATGAACTTCATTCTTAGGTTTAAGGAGCCACCGTTTCATGAGCAGTAATACCCTAGCACTAAACAAAGAAGGATCAGGCTGCTTTAACTCTTTCACTTTCTAGAAAAAAATGTGATAATTGGTCTCAGATTTAGGTGATATGCAACAAGAATAGATAGATGGACCTAGATGGTCAGATCTTCTAATAGCTTCATATGCAGGTAGTTTGTTTCTCAGCGATCTCATCATAAAGAATGAGATTTTGAAAGGTCTTCCCTTGTGTCAGCAGAGAATGTAGTGGGCCTGGTTTGTTTCAAATTTGGAGTTCGCAACAACAAACACTGCCCCTTTATTAGAATAGAAAGTAGTAAATTTGTTCGCGCGAATAAAAATTTAATACTTGCTTAAATTTAGTCAAGTACAATAGATAAAATATTCTTGATCAATTAATTAAATCACCATAAAAATATTTTTTCCTAGTAACACTTACTATATATATATATATTACATACTCCATATTAAATCGACAACGTCTACAATACGAAAAAAAAAGTATCAGTCTTATCAAAACTACAACGATATATACTTTACATTCAAAATTATATAGCAACAAATTAATAGTAAAATAACATACATGTGTCATTATCACTTGAATCAATCATCATCGTTATTCTTTTAAGATTTAACATTTTACTTTTCCGAATGTGTTACTATTTGGAATTTTAGAGGAACCAAATAAACACCAACATGAGATATTAACATTAGGGACACACATAGGTAGGGTTGGTTTGGTTTTTGTAATTACCAAACCAAACCAATTTTGTCGGCTTATTAAATCTAAAGATCAAACCAAACCAATAAAACTCAGGTATTTCAATCTCGGTTTTTCGGGTTATTCGGGTTTTTTTTTTCCGGTAAAATCTTCGTAGCACAAAACATATAACGTGTGCTCAAAATATTTCTTTAATCCTAGCAAGATACAACTATATAAGATATTTTTCCAGAAAATAGTACAAAATATGAGATGTGTCATGACATTATCCTAAAATATTCAACAATAAAGACAATAAAATTATGTAATATAAATATTGTTAATTAAAAATCTATAGTAAAAATAAATATAATCTAAAAGTACTAAGTCATGCTAAAATAAGTAGGCTAATAATGGAGTATTAATTACATGACTAAATGCTAAAGAAAAAATAAAAATAGGTTATGCACTTTTATCTAAATCATTGCGAAACAAAAAATAGATATTCAATACATTGTCGTTCCTAGTAGTGAATTGAATATTTTTATTAGCATTAGTATTGATTTGATTTTGGTTTGGACTTTTGTTAGCATTATTTAAGTTACTAATATTAATGGGTATAAAACTCATTGGAATATTCAAAAGTTCTAAGTCCTACCTTGAAATAATAATACCTTAAAAGATAAAATTATGAAAAAATTTAACAAATATTTATAAATTACATCACAATAAGTATATTTATATATTAAATATATCTAAAATTTCTATATATGTAATGTCGGATTGGTTTGATTTCGGATTGACTTTCTTTAGTTAAAACCAAACCAAAACCAATACGGTCAGATTTTATTTTCCAACATCAAACCAAATCAAACCAAACTATAGTCGGGTTTTTTTTCCTCGGTATGACTCGTATTAATCGGCATGGTGCGGTTTGTCTGTTTTCTTTGTACGCCCTAATTAAAATTACTAACAATTAAACCGTTATTATTGATGGTAAAAGTTTGAAACACACACACTCTCAAAGAGGAAAATAGTTGCTTAATTGCATTTAGAGATGTTAGTTTAAATGCAAAAATGAGAAGGAAAAAAAAAGGGGGAAAAAGAAAAAGATAAACAGGTATGCTAGTTTAACTTAAATAATCATTTGAATGTTTCCTCAAACGATAATATTATAAGGAATTAGAAGAAGGGAGATGATCATAACATGATTGCAGGTAATAATAAATTGGAAATTTTCGTTCCTACACCATATAGGAAACTATATTACCAAATATGTTTATAGTTTGCATATTACCCTTCATGTTAATAATATTTCTACAAAATATATACAATGCATTAAATAAGAAATAATTGTAGCAGTAGGATTCCTTATTTAAGTGCGCTAAGATTGAAAAATTAAATATTCTTCCAGATCTCCCACAACGCAAATCACGCACATTCATAATTATCATCGACTTTGTTTGACTCAAAAGTTGTTGAATAATTTTTAAGCAAATCAATCAATATAGATGAAGGGGTAAATCGTAATCGAAGATAATAGACTCTAGAATGATCTTTATAACTGACTCGTGTAGCAATAATATAAATCGGGAAGGGGGGGGGGGAGATGATACTCTTAAAGAGATGAGAAAGATAATGTTAGAGAGATGAGAGAGGTAATGCTGGAGAGATCTTGTATTATCAATAATGAATTCAATGCCTTTAACACAACTCAGATCCCCTTTATATAGTGAATGGTCTTTATTTAAATATTTAAGAAACAAAAATAAAGTACACGCTGTAGAGGGGCCGACGTGGTCATGAGGCCGTCCCTCGTGTTGTCCCCAAGTTTTCCTTTTAACCAGACTCACATATGTACAGACGGTCGTGCTGGCTTAGGGGCGTGATCAGTCAAATTCGACCCCATACAGTTAGTCCCCGCTTGTCGGGGTCGTAGCGAGATACGTCCTCGATGGGCGGAATCAATACCTTCATTTTGGGAGAGTTTGACCTTATCAAAGGACCGTGACGCGACAGGTATGAGACAGTCATCATGACTGTCAGATCATCGAAATGTAACGCCTTTTCCCATGTGACATCAACGTTCGCATGCGTCATCATTACGTGTATTCTCGAGGCAGAAAATCAACAGCTCTGGCGCTTGGTTCCCCGCGCTGGTTCGAATTTTGCCTCTTCGATTCTGGCGCCTCCCAACCCTATAAATAGGGGGAGGGTTTAACCTGATTCAAACTTTGGTCATTTGAAAAAACATTCCAACCTTTTAGTGTATACTTCCATATTCTCGTGTACTTTCTCCTGATCGAAAATCTTCCTTTCCTTTGTTGTGTTGTGCGTAACCTTTTCTTCATCGAGATCATGCCTAAACCTCATCGAAGCGATGAGAGGATCCCGGCAACTGCTCCATTGAACGTGTCGCCACCTTCCGATGGTGGAAGGGCGGAGGAGGAAGAGGATATCAGTCCTCTTACTGTGGAAGCGCTGTTGCCACAACGTACCTTATCTCGAAGTGATTTTAGTAAGGACGCTCCCGTTCCGGCTCCAGAGTTTTCCGAGTCATTGCAAAATCAGTTGGATGACCTCCGTGTGAAGTACGACATACCCGTTTATGTAGAGATGATCCCAGCAAGGAGGGATCATGTGGATGTTCATAGGCCGGGGTATTGCACTTTTTATGAGTACCCATTTTTGATTGGTTACAGCCTCCCTCTTTTCCCCTTGGCGGAAGAGTTTTGCCGGTTCTATAATGTCTGTCCGCTCAACTTACGCCGTACACTCTAAAAATGATTCGGCTACTGACTAAGTACGCGGAGTTGGTCGGATGTGAAGTCACAGTCCATCACCTCCCACAACTGTTCAGTGCCTGCTATTTAAGAGGAACCATGGTACATCTGCGAGGCCTTGGTACGAAGGATTGGTGGTCAAAACCGACGACCGAGCGAGTCGTGGGTTTTGGCGTAAATATTTTTCGTTAGGACCGAACACTTGGTCTCCAATCCTGTCGGATTCCCAGAGAGGTGGAATTCGAAACGTAAGTATCACAGTTTGTTACATCCCTTGTCGCTTGTGACCGTTGCAATTCTAACCTTTGTATTGCAGCTATGGCTCATCCGCCCCGGCCCGTTGCCAATCCTAGGAGCTGGGTTGCCGGCTTGCTACCCTACGCGGAAGAGACCCGCACTTGGCCTTCCTTTATGCAGCGTTATGGCCCCAAAGTCTTTTCAGGTAGATTTTCGATTTTTGCTTTGTAAAGTTTGCGACCCCGTTCACTTCTTTTTATGGCGACAGGTCGAGGCGCTTCGAGGAAGAGGGCGACAGTCCCTATTTCCAAACGATCCGACGTTGCTTCGGACGCTCAAGATATATTGGTCGAGCCTGTCCGAGGGGATCTCTCTCCAGCTCCTTTACAGGGGGCTACATCCATGACTATGGTTATGTAGGAGTCGACATCATTGGCGCCGGCTATGCAATCCATGGATGGACCCTCTGATGGCGAGTAATCGCCAGAAAGAAAACAGAGGAGGCTTGAGAAAGGCAAGGGGGTGGCTACCGAAGCCGGGGGAGTGAGGTACCTCGACCGATGCACAGACCTTCATTCATGGACGATGCCATTCTTTCGGGGAGGTAGTCTCAACAGAGGAGTGCCGTTCCCGGCGTTAGTTCCACGCGTGCCATCGAGGGAGGGTCATCGACCAACGTTGAGGGGCCTGGCGATGAAGCGGAGAAATCGGACTCTGACATTGCTCAGGGGGATGTTGACGAGTTCGTGGTGGCCTTACCCACGTGGAGATGACGACGGATGGCTCCAACCGTCGTATTATGATTCCAGTGGCTTACAACTTGCTGTCAAACAGCGAGTAGGCTGCTTTGGCCCTTACCCTGTTATGCGCCGCCTCAATACAGTGGATGACGTGGAGCTATCCCGAAGGGTTTCCGGCATGGCTTTGCAGGTAATCTTTATTCCCTTTCTCCCTACCGCGTATCGTTAGACTGACTTGAGGCGTGCTTATTTATGCTTTCTCTCTTCTTTTTCAGACCCTTGTTTTGGAGGAGGGGACGCCGTGAGCAAAAACGGACGTCCCTCTACAAAAAGATGTTAAAAAAGTATCGGAAGTACCGCTCTAAGCATCAAACGGCGGTCGAACGGGGCCAGTCCCAGTCGGAACGCAGGGGAGCTGAGCTGGAGGAGGCAGATAGCGAGCTGATGAGGGCCGTAGCCTATAACAGTGAGTTGGAGGAGCTCCTCAGGGCAAAAAATGACGAGCTCGAGGTGATCCGTAGGGTGGCGGCGGAGAACGTCGACCTGCAATGGAGGGTGGCGGATCTGACCGCCGAACTCGACGCCAGGATGGCAGAGATCAACAGGCTTTCTCAGCCTTCCTCATCCCGTCCCTCTCTTGATCAGAGTACGCATCGTAGTGCGCATGAAATGTGGATTTTTGCGGAGGCTAAGCTCGACGTGTATAGTGAGCTTCATGCTGCGGGCCGGGCGATCGAGGAAGAAGTCCAGGCACGGAGAAACGAGGCTCGCACTGCTCGTGAAGCTTGTGGTTATTATCCCGACTCTCCCGATGGGGAGGGGCCTGCTTTCGAAGACGTTAACCACCTCGACTCCAGTTCCTGGTACAATGACGCTTACCTCCCAGGGGGTGACGGGCAGATAAACTTGTAATGTAAATTTTTGGGCTTGTATAGTGTATTGGGACTCGTCCGCGGGGGCGAATGTAAATATATTTTTGTTGTAATAAAATTTTTACTTTTGCTGCTTCATCCGTTTGTTGTAATGTTTAGCCTCCGTAGAGGTTGTTTTTGTCATTCGTCGAATGGTCGTGCCGTGGTTCGAATGAGGTCGAACAGATGTTGATGATCTTGGATTTCAGGGTATTGCTTCGACTGTCGTTGAAGTAATACCCGTCATGGTTCAAACGAGGTCGAACCAATGTCGACGTCCTCAGCCATTAGGATGTTACTTCGACTGTCGTCGAAGTAGTATCCGCCGTGGTTCAAACGAGGTTGAACTGATGTCGATGGCCTTAGCCATTAGGATGTTACTTCGACTGTCGTCGAAGTAGTATCCGTCGTGGTTCGAATGAGGTCGAACTGATGTCGATGTCCTTAGCCATTAGGATGTCACTTCGACTATCGTTGAAGTAGTATCTGTCGTGGTTTGAACGAGGTCGAACTGATGTCGATGGACTTAGCCATTAGGATGTTACTTCGACTATCGTCGAAGTAGTATTCGTCGTGGTTCGAACGAGGTCGAACTGATGTCGATGGCCTTATCCATTAGGATGTTACTTCGACTATCGTCAAAGTAGTATCCATCGTGGTTCGAATGAGGTCGAACTGATGTCGATGGCCTTAGCCATTAGGATGTCACTTCGACTGTCATCGAAGTAGTATCCGTCGTGGTTCAAACAAGGTCAAACTGATGTCGATGGCCTTAGCCATTAGGATGTTACTTCGACTGTCATCGAAGTAGTATCCATCGTGGTTCGAACGAGGTCGAACTGATGTCGATGGCCTTAGCCATTAGGATGTTACTTCGACTGTCGTCAAAGTAGTATCCGTCGTGGAATGGAGATCAACTCTTATTCGTGTAATAGAGATCTTTGTTCATTCAATGGAGGATTCTGTTCATACAATGGAGAATTCTGTTCATACAATGGAGAACTCTGTTCATACAATGGAGAACTCTGTTCATACAATGGAGAATTACTAGAGTAGTCCCTTCACTATATTGGCCTGCAGACTGTGTCGGTTGGCCGATATGGTGAACCTGCGCTCCTGTTCCACCGGGTATCCCCTTCGCCGCCTCGTTAAAAACCTCCCCGAGAAAACCCAATTGGGACAAAACTCAGGCCAGGGAAAAAGAGTACAACTTAGGAGATGCCTTTCAGAAGTGGAAGTATTTGAGGTGGACGACGTTCCAATTGTTTTGGAGTGGTTTTCCATCCATCGTTTCTAGTCGGAATGCTCCTTTGTTTGCTGCTGCTATGATTTTGTATGGTCCGTCCCAGTTGGTCCCCGATTTTCCCTCGTTTGGGTCTTTCGATGCCATTGTTTTGGCCTTGAGGACGTAGTCGCCGACTTTGAGCGGTCTTACTTTGGCTTTCTTGTTGTAATATCTTTCTGCCTGCTATTTTTGGGCCGTCATTCTTATATGGGCCATGTATCTTCGTTCTTAGGCTTCGTCAAGGTCTTGTAACCTTCTTTTGTCGTTGTCTGCTCCGCTGGTATGGGAGTATCTCAGGTTTGGTTCTCTGATCTCGACGGGTATGACTGCATCGGTCCTGTAGACCAGTGAGTACGGTGTTTCTCCCGTACTGGACTTGGGCGTAGTCCGGTATGACCATAATACTTCGGGTAGTAATTTGGGCCATAGCCCTTTGGCTTCTTCGAGCTTCTTTTTCAGTATGTTTAATATTGTTTTGTTGGAAGACTCAGCTTGGCCGTTAGCGGCGGGATGATATGTAGCGGAGAGTATCCGTTTGATGCGCCATTTCTCGAAGAATTCGGTTGTTTTTCTACCGATGAACTGGGGCCCATTGTCGCAACTGATTTCTTTGGGGATGCTGAAATGACATTTGATATTTTTCCATATAAAGGCGATGACCTCTTGCTCGCGTATTTGTGCGTACGCACCTGCTTCCACCCATTTAGAAAAATAGTCAGTTAAAACTAACAAAAAGCGTACCTTTCCTCGTCCTACCTGCAGGGGGCCGTTATATCCATCCCCCACTTTGTGAAGGGCCAGGGCGAGGTGACTAAATGGAGAAGTTTCCCCGCCTGGTGTATCATGGGGGCGTACTTTTGGCACTACTCGCATCTTCGGACATAATCTGTTGCCTCTTTCTTCATGGTAGCCAGTAATAACCGGTGCGGGTGAGGCATCAGACAAGAGCGCGGTTCCCTGTATGGGGGCCACAATGGCCTTCGTGCACCTCTTCTAATACTTTCCTCGTTTGATGTGTCCCGAGGCACTTAGCAAGGGGACCACCAAATGTTCTCTTGTAGAGGTCATGATTTATCAGGCTGTACCGAGCAGCTTGCACCCGGAGTTTCTTGGCTTCTTTTTTGTCGCATGGGAGTGTTCCGTCCTGCAGGTAGGATACAAACTGGTTGCGCCAGTCCCAAGTCAAGTTTAAAGAGAATACCTCGACATGGTCAACGGCTGAATGGAAGAGAGTGACCACATTTTCTTTGTTGATATTTTTGGTAGCTGCAGCTAGTTTGGCTAGGCTATCTGCCTCATCGTTTTGTGCCCTGAGAATTTGCTCGAAGCGACATTTATCGAACTTAGGCATCAGCTTATAGATTTCTGACTGATATTTTTGTAGCCTTTGCTCTTTGATTTGGTAAGTCCAGGCGACTTGATTTACGACGAGTTGAGAGTCGTAGTGGAGGATGAGTCGACGGGCTCCGTATTTGATGGCTAGTTTCATGCCTGCAACCACAACCTCATACTCGGCCTCATTGTTAGTCATCTGGGGCATCGTATGGACTGGCGAATTACTTTGCCCGTGGGGACTTCGAGGACGAGTCCCAGTCCCGATCTCGAGGCGTTCGCAGTGGCGTCAGTGTAGAGGGTCCAGAGGTCAGTGTGAGAAGAGGCGCGGAGGGCCTCTTGTTCCACCTCTAGCAATATCCCTGTACTGAAGTTGACAACGAAATCGGCGACCACCTGCGACTTGATGGCGGTTCTTGGGTGGTAGGTTATGTCATGCTCGCTAAGTTCTATGGCCCATTTGGCAAGCCTGCCCGAGAGCTCGGGTTTATGTAGGATGCCCCTCAGGGGGAAGGTTATTATTACCTTTATGGGATGGCATTGAAAATAAGGTCTGAGCTTTCGTGAAGCTACGACTAATGCCAAAGCCAATTTTTTAAGGTGCGGGTACCTCGTCTCGGCATCTATTAAAGTTTTGCTGATATAATAAATAGGGGATTGTGTACCTTTGTTTTCATGGACCAAGACGGCGCTGACAGCGACTTCGGACGCCGCCAGGTACACGAGTAGGCACTCGCGTGGATCTGCTTTGACGAGCAGTGGTGGCGAAGATAGATATGCCTTCAATTTACTTAGTGCCTCGATGCATTCCTCGTTCCATTGCAGCCAACGATCTTTCCTCAGCACACTGAAGAATTTGTGGCATCTGTCCGAGGACCGTGAGATGAATCTTGATAAAGCGGCTATTTTCCCCGTTAGTTTTTGTACCTGCTTCTTGCTATTCAGAATCTCGGGTATTGTGTCTATGGCCTTGATCTGGCCCGGGTTAACTTCGATACCTCGCTGTGATATGAGAAAGCCCAAAAATTTCCCCTAGGCCACGCCGAAGGCGCATTTTTTTGGGTTCAATTTCATCCCATACTGCCTCAGTTTCTGGAAGTCTTGCTTTAAATGGTCGATATGGTCCTCCTTCTATGCCGAATTTACTAGCATGTCGTCGATGTAGACCTCCATTATCTTACCGAGCTGTTCTTTGAACATCTTGGTGACCAACCTCTGGTACGTTGCACCGCGTTTTTGAGCCCGAAGGGCATTACTTTATAGCATTACGTCCCTTGATGGGCGATGAAAGTTGTCTTTTCTTGGTCCTCTTCGGCCATCAGGATTTGGTTATAGCCAGAGTAGGCGTCCAAGAAACTTAGCAGTTCATGCCCTGCTGTTGTATCTATCAGCTGGTCGATATGGGGCAATGGGAAGGAGTCCTTTGGGCATGCCTGTTTAGGTCGGTGAAGTCCACGTACATTCTCCATTTCCCATTTTTCTTTTTAACCATGACCACGTTGGCGACCCCTTGGGGGTATTTTGATTCTCTGATGGAACCGTTGGCTAGTAGTTTATCTACCTCTTCACTGACTGCCTCGTTGATTGAGGCATTGAATTTCCTCCTTATCTGCCGTACGGGCGGATAAAGTGGGTTGACATTCAGCTTGTGAGTGGCGATGTCTTTTGGGATCCCCGGCATATCTGAATGGGAGAAGGCAAATAAATCTGCATGGTTAGTTAAAAATTCATGGTATTTACCTGGGTCGGAGAGGTTGTGCCTGATGTAGGCTTTTTTTGAACTATCGGTGTTGTCCACGTGTACCCGGGCGGTAACGAGATTAAAAATACATTTTCATGACATCGTAATTCTTAAAATAAATAACAATAATTAAAATAGCTAAATTTGGAGTTGAGCCTCGCTAAACCCAAAAATAATTGCGGGGCCCTCGACAATTGTCTATTAAAAATTAGTTAGAATTTGGAGTGGCTATTTTAGCAAATTTCAATGGCCTCTCCCAAATATCACCATGATAGAAC
>MU778348.1:41291-56100 GCA_026770625.1 Nicotiana glauca
GAGTGCCTAACACCTTCTCCCGGGTTAACAGAATTCCTTACCCGGATTTCTGGTTCGCGATTGTAATACAGAGTCAAACCCTTTCCTTGACTCGGGATTCAAACCGGTGACTTGGTACACCATAAATCTCCCAAGTGGCGACTCTGAATCTTTTAAATAAAAGAATCCCGTTTCAACCGTCCTTTAATTGGAAAAACTCTTTTTTTTTAGTTTGGAACGGGTCGAGATCCTCAACTGTCGCTTTGCAAGCTTCTACGACATCTGGGTCCCTAATGACCTCTGTCGTTGGGTTGATTTTAGTTTCCGGCATGGCTGATTGCTATACTTTCATGCTTGCTCCTTTAGCTGCATGATATGAGTGCAGTATTGGGCGATACGGTAACATTCTTGGGCGGTACGTGACTCACCTCGGATGCTGAATATCCCCCACGGGGTGGGAAATTTGATTACCTGATAGAAACTCGAGGGAATGGCTCGCATGGCGTGTATCCATGGACGCCCTATGATGACGTTGTAAGCCGTTTCCTGGTTCATAATGTGGAATGTGGTTTCCAGCGTGACTCCTCCCGCCAAAACTGGCAGTGATATTTCTCCGGAGGTTTGCTCTACTGCATTGTTAAAACCCGTTAGCGTTATGCAACACGGTATTACTTTATCTTCGAGCCTCATTTGCATGAGGACTCTTGGGTGGATAATACACGCGCCGCTTCCATCGTCTACCATGATTCTTTTTACATAAGTATCAGCAATGCGTAAAGTTATGACTAAAGCATCGTAATGAGGGAAAGACAAACCATCGGCATCGGACTTATCGAAGGTGATACTATCTTCGAAGTCATCATACCGTTTGTGAGCGATCGTGCGCTTCAACTTGTATGTGGTGGTGAACTTCACATGGTAGATTGCTGAGTCCTCGCTACCACCGACGATCATCTGTATGGTGCGTGCTGGAGAGGGTGACTTTGGCGGTCCTTGGGATTGATCGCTTCTTCTGGCAAAATTAGTCCTTCCTTTATCGCTGAGCAGCTCCCTCAGGTATCCCTGGTTTAGCATGCTGACCACTTCCTGTCGTAGACCTATGAAATCTTCGGTCTTGTGTCCTCTTTCCTGATGGAATTCGCATAGGACGTTCGACCTCCTTGCGCTAGGATCTGATTTCATTTTCTGCAGCCATTGCACCTTCGCGCCCAGCTTCTCTAGTGCGTACACTATTTCTGAAGGGGAGACACAAAAGTTATGAGCGGATAATAATGGAGGCATACCTCTTTCATTCCGAAGCAGGGCGGTATGTCGATGCACAACGTCTGGATGTCTTAGAGGAGGCGGATTTGGGGCTCTGACGTAAGGCTGATGCCTTTCTCTATCGAATCGTAGGAGTGGTTCCCGTCGTCCATCATTACGTCGATCCCTCCTTAACTCTAATTGTACTAATGTCAGTCATTGGGTTGGACCATTAATATCGACTTCATCTGCTCTTACTTCTGCACAGTAGGCATTGTGAATCTCTTCCCACGTGGTGGGGGGATACTTCATGAGTCGGTTGAGTAGCTTCTTGGTTGCTTTCGACCCATATCTGTTCAACCCGTTTTGGAAAGCGGCGACCGCCATTCCTTCTGATACATTCGTCAAGCCCATTCTTACCCTGTTGAATCGGTCCAGGAAGTCCCTGAGTCCTTCACCCATTGTTTGCCTGATTACGAAGATATCGTTAACCCTCGCTTCTACCTTCTTTGCTCCTGCATGAGCGATGTCAAATTTATCCGCCATTTCTTCGAACGTCAATATTTACCTTACTGGTAATTAAGAGTACCATGTTAGCGCTCCTCCTGTCAAAGTTTCACCAAACATTTTCAGCAACACGCACGACACCTGTTCTTTCAATAGGTCGTTGCCTTTTACAGCGATTACATAATGGATCATATGGTCTTCCAGATCCGTTGTCCCGTCGTATATTCTCAAGTATGGGGGCATTTTGAAGGTTTTAGGGATTGGGTGAGGAGCAGCTTCCTCACTATACGGTTGCTCGACGAACCTTCCCACGTCGCATTTCTGCAGTAGCTTAGGCGCACTAGGTATTTTGTCTACCCTTTCCTGGTGCTCCTTCATTTGATCATGGAGCGCTTTATTCTCGTTCTCCATTTCTTCCATTTTCTTAAGAATGGTCGCGAGTGCATTATCGCTTGTGTTGATATCGGTGTGTGCGCTACTTGTCTGTATAACATTTGGCTCACCGGCGGCGGTAGCGATTTCCGCCGTTGATGAATCTTTAGGATTTCCCTGAGATGGTTTCTCGAGCATACCACTTAGAGTGTTCGACAACCATTCCTCTAGTAGCTTTTTGACTAATGGGGGTGTTTCCTTCACTGCGAATGTGGAAGCTCCTCTTTCGTGCAAGATCGTTAGATCTTCGAGTGAAGAGGGTGAGATCTCTTCCTCCGGAACACTACTACGTGTTACATTCTCGGCATTTTCTCTACCGGCCTCATTGAGGGGGCCTATGAGGTTGGTTGAGACATCTGCTATCATCTTTAGCCTTGATTCTTTATCTGCCATTTGTTCGTTTCTATGGAGTTTGAAGGACAGTGATTGTTGTTCTTGATATCCTAGATGTGAACTATGGTTTCAACTACCGAAATCCCCACAGACGATGCCAAATTGTTTGACTCAAAAGTTGTTGAATACTTTTTAAGCAAATCAATCAATATAGATAAAGGGGTAAATCGTAATCGAAGATAATAGACTCTAGGATGATCTTCGTAACTGACTCGTGTAGCAATAATATAAATGGGGGGGGGGGCGGAGATGATAATCTTAGAGAGATGAGAGAGACAATGCTAGAGAGATGAGAAAGGTAATGCTGGAGAGATCTTATATAATCAATAATGAATTCAATGCCTTTTACACAACTCAGACCCCCTTTATATAGTGAAGGGTCTTTATTTAAATATTTAAGAAACAAAAATAAAGTACACGTTGTAGAGGGGCCGACGTGGTCATGAGGTCGTCCCTCGTGTTGTCCCCAAGTTTTCCTTTTAACCAGACTCATATATGTACGGACGGTCGTGCTGGCTTAGGGGCGTGATCGGTCAAATTCGACCCCATACAGGCTTTGTTTCAAATTTTCCATACTCTGTTTTTGCGAGACACCCTGTTTCAACCTTTTTTCTAATTTCACAAATCAAAAACGACTAAATCTTCTACAATTCTTCTACAACAAACTCAATTATGTCCAAAATCCCAATTATGCTACAATTGAATGGAAATTGGGATAGCTATGGGAGATTTAGAGAATTTTAGGTTGATGGCATTGTAGTCAATGAGGATGCGAGTTATAGTCTATTGATTTCCACAATAGCACAATAATTAATGATCGATACATCCGAAAAAATTATAGAAATCAAATACATTGTCAACGAGAATTTTCCTCCAATGAAAATTAGGAACGATATGGGTGTTCGTGTATACATGGAGAAGAAAAACGAAAATAAAAACTTAGGATCATATTCGCTATGTATAACTGGTCGCGATTTCAATATGGAATTGAGTATCACCAATGAGAATACAGCTGCAGGTTTGTGGTTTTAATTTTTCTATCAAATTCTAGTTGTATGGAAATCTACTACACATTATCTACATTTTATCTACAAATAAACTACGTGTCAGAGTAAAAAATATATCAGTATGAATTTTCATAATATCTACAAAATGTCTACATTTATTCTACTATAAAACTACATAATATTTGAAAAATTAATATGAAATACAGAATTTCAATATTTCTACAAAATATCTACAAAGTTTCTACAAACTGTGCATAACAGTATTTATATTTATTTTCATGCAGGTTCGTCTGGAACACTAAAGTTAGTTGATATGCCAACATCTCCCGTTATAGAGGAATATGAAAGTATAATAATAACAGATAGTACACCAAGTTTTATTGAAGTAGGACAAGTATACCAAGACAAGGAAACAATTGTAACTGCAATGAAGCACTGTTCAATCATGCACAAGTTCCAATTCAGGGTTAAAAGATCTAGTGCTAGAAGGTATGAACATGTGAATAGTCAAAGATCATTATTTTTTTAATTTTGTAGTTTTTTTGTAATTTTTTACTTCTACACTTTTTTCTTGTGATAATGTTTATCAGTGTTGTAGATGAATTATACTTATGTTGTATATAAATTGTATAATGTGATCGCTTAAGCTAAAATTATTTTTTTCTTTTTAAATCTACATTTTAAACCAGTGTTTAAATCATATTTATTTTGTAATTACTGACTGATATGTGTTGGTGAAAACTAGCATAAATGATTCTGCAATGTTCAAGGTCAGAAATTTCAACAGCCAACACACATGCTCTTTAATGGACAATACATTCATACAACGCAAACCTACTGCCATGGTTGTTGGTAGCATGGTTATTCCAAAATATTCTGATCCTAAAACAATTTACACACCAAAAGACATACAATTTGACATGTTGTCTGAACACGGCGTGAATCTAACCTACATGCAAGCTTGGAGAGCAAAGAAAAAAGCTTTACAATTTTTGAGATGTCATCCTGCTGACTCCTATAGCAAATTGCCTAGTTATTTGTATATTCTAGAGAAGACTTATCTGGGGTCTGTAGTTAAATTGAAGAAGACGGGCGATGACTGCTTCTTGTATGTATTTGTTGCGGTTTGCACGTCAATCAGTGGTTGAGAATATTGTAAGCCAGTTGTAGTAGTTGATGGGACCTTCTTAAAGTCAGCATACAGGGGAATAATGCTAACAACTAGTACAATGGATGCAGCAGGTATTGTAGTTTTATTGTAGAAATATTGTAGTCAGTATGTTTTTTGTAGTACTTGCAGATTTATTGTAGATATATTGTAGAAAAGTTGTAGTTTGCCACATAATGTAGGTACCATATTACCGTTGGCATGTGCTGTTGTTGATTTAGAAAATGATGCATCATGGAAGTGGTTTTTTGAGTAATTCAAACATGCATATTGTCATGACCCGAATTTTCCACCCTCGAGGGTCGTGATGGCACCTACTCGTAGACGCTAGGCAAGCCATGAAATTTAGAAATTTTAGCTCATTCATTTTAATCCTTTTTAACAACTTGAATTAACAGGTGATCAACATTAAAATAATAGCGGAAGATGTAATCAAGCGGAAGACTTAGTCAAATTTAATACTAAAATCAGTACAAGAATGCCAATATATGCCTCAACCCAGAAACCGGTATCACAATATCCATGGACTATCTATGAGTGCTACATATAATGTCTGAAAAAGAAAATACAGTCTGTCTCGGAAAGAAGTGAAAACAGAACATATAATAGATAGAAGAGAACGCCGGGCTTACAGACGCCTGCAGGACTACCTCGGGATCTTTGGCTGGACTGAAGGCTAGCTCCCCAAGTGCTACTGCCCAGATGCTGCTCCGGTATCTGCACAGAGTGAAGAGTGTAGCATCAGCACAACTGACCTTATGTGCTGGTAAGTGTCTGGCCTAACCCCGGCGAGGTAGTGATGAGGCTAGGACCAGACTCCAGATAAACATGTGCAGTTATATAAAATACAGCAAAAAATAACAGAAACAAACAATTTAAGTGGGAGGGGGTACATGCTACAGGGAAAATGCCAAATCCATCAGGAACTAAAGAGAAAAATAAGAGAAACAACTCACAATCTACAATAAAACAACAATGAAATACTGTTGCGGCGTGCAACCCGATCCCTTATCATTTAACTCTGTTGCGGCGTACAACTCGATCCATATTTAGTATTTTCGCAGCGTGCAACCCGATCCATATTTAATATTGTTGCGGCGTGCAACCCGATCCATATTTAATATTGTTGCGGTGCGCAACCCGATCCATATATAATATTATTGCGGCGTGCAACCCGATCCATATTTAATATTGTTGCGGCGCATAACCCGATTCATATATATATATTATCAACAACAACCATACCAAGTGTCCCGACAAGGGATCATCAATAACTACACTATCCCGACAAGGGATTCAACAGTAAAAGTAAATATGTCCCGGCAAGGGAGAATCATCGATAACCAATCTTAACTCAATTTCTGCTTATCTCAGATAACGCTAATACCCAATCATTAGTACTTTCCACGAAAACAAACTCTATCCTTGCTCAATATCGAGAATCATCAATTAAAGCATCCGCAGTATCATTTAAGAACATAAGAAATTGCAATTTATGACTCACGGTCATGCTAGACACCAACGTATAGATACTTGTCACCGTGCCTATACGTCATACTCAGCAAGAAACAAATAGAAAATAGGACACAACTATTAATCCCTCAAGCTAATTATACCGAACACTTACCTCGAACTTCCACGGCAACCTCAATCCTCAAATACCGCCTTTCCTTTCGAATTCGGCTCCAAATCAATTGTATCTATACATAATCGACTTAATAACATCAATAAATGCTCAACAATCCCATTCCAATACTTAATTATAGCTTTCTAATCATTCTTCCCAAAAAGTAAAAAATTGACCCGGGCCCGCTTGGTCAAAACACGAGATTCGGACCAAAACCCGATCACCCATTCACCCACGAGCTCGAATATATAATTAGTTCCAAAATTTGACCCCAAAATGAGGTTTAAATCATAAATATATAAAAGCCCTAACTCTACTCAAATCCCTAATTTTCTACCCTTAATAACATGATTTAAGCCTAGAAATATGATATTTGTTAATGGAAATTTTAGAAAATGAGTCGAAGATTACATACCTATGAATTGATGGTGAAATCCCTTTTCAAAAATCGCCCAATTTGGAGTTGAAAAGAAGAAGTTATGAATTTTTGGTGAAATCCCTTAATGACTACTGTTCTGGTCTTTTAGAATAACTAGGCGAATTTACTCATCGCGTTCGCGACAGGCCCATTGCTTTCGCGATGAGTTAGGCCTGTTAGGCCTTCGCGTTCGCGTAACTGGGCTCATGTTCGCGGAGAAGAACTCCTCGAGCCCTCACGTTCATGTTACAACCCATATTCACGTACGTTAGTTCATGCCATAAGTTAGTCAACGTAAATCCATGAAGAGATTATATTTAAGATGATAAGAAGTTAATCCTATTGATCTTAAATGATATAAGAGTGTATAAGGGTGATTAACAAGTATTAGAAGTTAAACGAATCAAGGATGTTGTAATTCGTATTCTTGGGTAAACATAGGGTTGCTTAATACTCTGATGAATCATAAAATATCCGTATCATAGTCTTGAAGTCAAACGAGTTATAAAACAAAAGTCGACAAGAGTTATCGCAACGTAGGTTCATAGTTTTACTTAAACTTTAGGTCAAATGTTATTAAGCTTTTCTCCCAATGTACTTGAAATTACAGGGTGATCTACCCACCAAATTGAATATCTATGAGTCTAGTTTCCAATGCATTAAACCGTTTGTCAATACAATCTCCGAGTATAGAGATATATGTATTTTGGCAAGCCTGCGCAGATTGGTAGGTGACAAGTAGGTGCATCACCTACTTGCCAAAATGAGAGGACAAAAGTAAAAGTCCCAAAGTCGGCCAAGAGAGGACTTTTAAGGGATTATAAACTCAGTTATTCCACCCTTATTTCAGACCTTCAAAACCAAATTGAACCCCTACAACTCCTCCCCGAAAATCCCACACAAACCCTAATCGATTTTTCCTCTCTTTCAAGTTCTAATTGAAGGTAAAACCTAGAGTTTGAAGAACCAAAAGAAGGGCTGAGTTATCCAACAAGTAAAGTAAGTTACTGCCCTCTTTCATACATTTTTTTCTGCTGTGAATTCATAGTAATTCGTTCTATACATGTAAGAACTCACGGGACGGTGATCAGAAGCCGTGAGTTCGAGTTATTCACTTGTAGCGGACTGTTTTGTGGTGTTGTTGGGCTACGTGTTTTACTACTGTTTTGTGGAGTTTTGGAGGTGGAAGGGTGTGGATAAACACCATATAGATGTAGGGTTGTGGGGAAATATTCCTTCGTAACATTTCCGGGTCGGTTGATAGGACTACAATGGCCGTCGTATGTATGAAGTGATTAGGTTGTGCGCGGACTGTTTTAGGAGGCTCAATATGATTATTATTGATGTTGTTTGGGCTGTTTGGTGATTGTTTTGAATTGTGTGAAGTCATATATATATGGGAGGTGCTGTCCGTTTCATCGTAAAATAGGTTGTGGTCGATACATAATAGTTATGACGCTTAAATGATAACGATAGTATCGTTTCTCTTATTGTAGACTAAGGAATTGTGACAATTGCATAGCTTGAGATTGGGGTAGTTTATACAAGGTATGTGGGGCTATTCCTTTCCTTCTTTTGCACGACTCCGATTATACATAATGTAGTGAACGAGCTTCCAAAGATACTCTACTCTTAGAAGCTAGCAGTACTTGCATTGTTTCCCCTCTTATGGAACGATTAATGATGATGTTGCTTCTCTTATTCTTATGTTATCAGTGTTGTTGGTACTTCCTGATTCTTATAAGGTTCATAGTGAAGAATTAGTCCTAATAACGTGTACAGAGGATACCGACCTTACATCACTCCGAAAGGTTTAGAAAGTGATTCCATGAGTTGAGCATGCATTATATATATGTATCTATTTTACTCTACCGAGCCACGCTATAGTCGGCCGGGTACGGCACCTATTGTGCAACCATTGATCAGTTGGGTTTTACCGAGCTCCACATGGCCGGGTACGATTCCACCGAGCCTTATGATGGCCGAGTACGTTTCTACCGAGCCTATTACGGCCGAGTACGATATGATGATGATGATGCCCATAGAGGTGTATGTTTTAAAAGTTTATGTATATATACATATGTATCATGCATTGCATGTCAGTAGCCCTCAGAGGTACCTAGATGTTACAAGTTGTATATTCTCTATCCCTGCTTACATTACTATTTGTACTTATGGTTCCCTGCCTTACATACTCAGTACTTTATTCGTACTGACGTCCTTTTATTTGTGGATGCTGCATGTCGTGCTGCAGGTCCTGATAGACAGGTAGGCGCCACTCCCCCACCGCAGTAGGCTGTCCAGTTCAGCGGTGATTGGCGAGATCCCTTCTTTAGACTTGCCGTGGTCTTGGTATGCATTTTTGTTATAGATATTATGGGTATGTTGGGGCCCTGTTCCGGTAATGTTGCAGCACTTATGTTCCTTTAGAGGCTCATAGACAGGTGTCGACTCATGTATAGCTTGGTATGCCTTGTCGGCTGGTTTTGTTGTATAGTCTTTCATGGTAGCGTGGTAGCTCGTACCTTATATATAGTTTCTTGATTGTCTGGTCATCCCATGTTATGTATGTTCACGCCATCATCTTTTATTGTTGGTTGTCCATGATCCATGTCTACCATTTATATTGATCTTGTCGGCCCTAAAAGATAATAAAGAAGGTTAGATAAAATGTACGTTGGTGCTCGACAAGTATGGCCGGGGTACTAGTCATGGCCCTCCAGTTTGGGTCGTGACAAACTTGGTATTAGAGCAGGTCTGTCCTAGGGATTGTCTATGAGCTGTGTCTAGTAGAGTCTTGATTATGGATGTGTAGTGCGCCACATTTATAATCAGGAGGCTATATGACATCTAGGGTTGTTACCTTCTTCCTGAATCTAGATCGTGCGTAGAGTTGAGTCGTTAGTGTTCGTCTCTAATATTCACCTTGTTTTCTTTCAGCGATGCCTTCGACTAGGAAGCAAACAATTAGTAGACGACTTGATACAGTTGCGGGAGAGGGTACCAGTCAGGTGCCCCAAGCCAGATCAGGCCAAAGTGAGGCTCAGTGTGACATGTCATCTGACACCTCATCTACTCCGTCTCCTCCAGAGGATATTAGGAGGCACCCAGCTGTCACGACCCAGATTTGCCACCATCGGGAGTCGTGATGGCGCCTACTATCGGAGCTAGGCAAGCCAAACATTTTAAACATTCCCTGATAACACCTTAACAATATAAATAAAATGAGTCATTTAAATAAAAGCTGAAGTCTTAAAAGCATAAATAGCTGAAAACCAAAAATGTGAAAGTCTCAATACAACTCTACCCAGATCTGGTGTCACTAACTCACGAACTACTAAAGAGTGCTAAAAACAAGTCTGAATAGAAGTACATCAATGTTTGTCTCGGTACAAGGAAAACAAACTAATAACATAGAAGGGACTCCGGCCTGCGGACGCCAGCTAGGCTACCTCGAAAGTCCCGGGAGTGAAGTCAGCTCCCAATCAACTACTGCTGTGGTCCAAAAGCTGCTCCAGTACCGTGATCTGTGCAAAAGAGCACATAAGTGTAGCATCAGCACAACCGATCCCATGTGCTGGTAAGTGCTTGGCCTAACCCCGGCGAAATAGTGACGAGGCTAGATAGGACTTCCAAACCAACCTGTGCAGTTCAATACATATATACGCAATAAAAGGAAAGAATACAGAAATTAAACAGTTAAGAGGGAGGGGAGCATACTATGGGGGGAGTACAGTCCGGATATAAAGTCAGCAATTTAAGCAAGAAAACATGCAATAACAATAATTAATGAGGCAGGAAAATTAACAGTTGCACGACATCAAACTTCGTGCTTTTACCCTCATTCTCACCAAAGGCAATCAAATAAAGTGCATGGCATCAACCTTCGTGCTTTCCCTCACATAACTCTCATATCATGGCACGGAATAACCCTTCGTGCAATTATAATCAAATCCGGGCACGGAATGTTCCTTCGTGCATAAATAATCAAAACATGGCACGGAATGACCCTTAGTGCAAATATAATCAAAACATGGCACGGAATGACCCTTCGTGCAAATATAATCAAAGCATGGCACGGAATGACCCTTCGTGCAATATCACTCTTCCTCACCAAACAGTAATCACAACCAAATGGGGCGAGGGTATATAAGAAACATCCCAGCAAGGGAAAACACAATTAAACAGCTAAATCCTGACTAGGGAGCAACCACAATAACCTTCACATCCCGGCAAGGGAGATAATCAATATGCTCAAACCATCCCGGCAAGGGATTAATCATATCTCTTTCTGTTTCCTTCATTTCTTACTCTATAGTCTTTTTATTGTTCGAGCCAACGCTCCAAAGAATTTACAATTCGTAATTAATCCTCATACTCTTCACATTACAAAGAATTCATCCATTAACATGGAAGAGTCATAACAATATCAGAATAAGTACAAACAAGGACCTACAGTCATGCTAGACACCGGTGTATAGATACTCGTCACCATGCCTATACACCGTACTCAACATTTAGCAATTAGCAAACAACACTCTAATCCTATTCCCTCAAGCCAAAGTTAGATCAAACACTTACCTCAAATGCTCCAAACTCAACTCAAGCCTCTAGTATAGCTTTACCCCTCGAATTCGCCACAAAACCGCTCGAATCTGATCACAAATTACTTGAATGCATTAACAACTGCTACCTGAATCAATTTAAATGCATGAAAAATGAATTTCCCAAAGTTTGTTCAAAAATTCCAAAAATGCCCCCGGGCCCACATGGTCAAAACCCGAGGTTCGAACAAAAACCCGATTGCCCATTCCCCCATGAACTCAGATGTATAAGTTATTTTAGAATCAGACTTCGAATTAAAGTCCAAAACCCCAAATTTTAGGAACCCTAGTTTTCCCCTAAATTTCCCCATTAAAATCCTTGTTTTGAAGTTGAAATTATGTTTAAAGATGTTAAGATCACTTACCGATCGTTTTGAAGAAGAAGAATCGTTTGGAAAATCGCCTCTTATGTTTTGGGTTTTAAAAAAAAGTGAAAAATGACTGAAAATCCTAACTTTATATACTTTACTGAAGGCCCGGCGCGGACGCACAAAAATACCCCGTGGCCGCACCGAGGAAGGGAGGGAAAACGACTCTCTGAACCTACCCAGCGCAGACCACACTTATTTGGTGCGCGGCCGTGATGGTTGAATGGACCCAAGACCCGCTCTCTGAATCTCCCAGAGCGGACCGCACTGATTTGGTGCGCGGCCGCGCTGGTCGACCTTAGCCCAAGGCTCTCTGAACCCAAGCCATGCGGACCGCGCGGAAAGGTACCGCCACCGTGCGGCTTCCAGTGCTGACCGCGTGGTTTTGACCGCGGGCGCGCTGGGGCCTGCAACTCCTAAACCTGCAACTTAAGAATATTCTAAGCTTAAGACTTCCCGGGACCCACTCAAACTCACCCGAGCCCTCGGGGCTCCAAACCGAACATGCATATAATCTCAAAAACATACTATGGACTCATCCGTGCAATCAAATCGTCCAAATAACATCATAATTCATCAATTTGGGTCTCAATACCCATGATTTTTTTCCAATTTCCATTAAACATCAAGTTTATGATTTCTAGCTCAAAACACGTCAGATGACGTCCAAATTTAACCAAACTTTACAGCTTTCGTTTAAACCATATATAAGTCTTGTGCCGGGTGTCGGAACCAAAATACGAGCCCGACATCACAGTCTTCTAAACAAATACCACTTTCCAATTCTTTAATTATTTCCAGAAAACAATTTCACGTAATAATTCATTCCTCGGACTCGGGACCTCGGAATTTGATTCCGGGCACACACCCAAGTCTCATATTTTTCTACAGACCCTCCGGGACTGTCGAATCACGAGTCCGGGTCCGTTTTCCCAAAACATTGACCGGAGTCAAACTTAATCAATTAAAACATCAACATTTATTATCTTTCCCACAAATTCACATTTAAACTTTCCGGCTACGCGCTCGGATTGCGCACACAAGTCGAGGCAACCCCCAAGATGAGGTTTTCACTACCTCAGAAGTACAGGGTGAGTAGGAATACTGGTGATGACCCCTTTGGGTCATCACATTCTCCACCTCTAAAACAATCGTTCGTCCTCGAACGGACAAAAGAAAGAAGTACCTGAGTCGGGAAAAAGATAGGGATCACGACTCTGCATATCAGACTCGGACTCCCAGGTTGATGCCTCAGGAGGCTGACCTCTCCACTGGACATGCACTGAAGGAAAACTCTTCGACCTCAACTATCGAACCTGCCGATCTAGAATAGCTACCGGCTCCTCCTCGTAAGGCAGATCCTTGTCCAACTGGACAGTGCTGAAATCTAACACGTGGGCTGGATCGCCGTGATACTTCCGAAGCATGGACACATGAAACACTGGATGCACGGCTGACAAGCTGGGTGGCAAGGCAAGTCTGTAATCCACCTCTCCCACACGATCAAGAATCTCAAATGGGCCAATGAACCTAGGGCTAAGCTTGCCCTTCTTCCCAAATCTCATCACGCCCTTCATAGGCGACACTCGGAGCAAGACCCGCTCGCCAACCATGAAAGCTACATCTCGAACCTTACGATCCGCATAACTCTTTTGTCGTGACTGAGCCAAACGGAGCCTGTCCTGAATGATCTTGACCTTATACAAGGCCTCCTGAACTAAATTTGTACCCAATAATCGGGCCTCTCCCAGCTCTAACCATCCCACTGGAGACCGACATCGCCTACCATACAACACCTCGTATGGAGCCATCTGAATGCTGGACTGGTAGCTGTTGTTGTAAGCGAACTCTGCTAAAGGCAAAAACTGGTCCCACGAGCCTCCAAAATCAATGACACAGGCTCGGAGCATATCCTCCAATATCTGAATAGTCCTCTCGGACTGACCGTCCGTCTGAGGATGAAATGCTGTACTCAACTCAACCTGGGTGCCCAACTCTCGCTGAATCGCTCTCCAGAATCGCGAGGTAAACTGTGTACCCCGATCCGAAATGATAGATACCAACACACCCTGAAGGCGAACAATCTCCCGAATATAAATCTCGGCTAACCTCTCGGATGAATAAGTGGCTGCAACAAGAATAAAATGCGCTGCTTGGTCAGCCTATCAACAATAACCCAAATAGCATCGAACTTCTTCCGAGTCATCGGAAGTCCAGTAACGAAATCCATGGTAATCCTCTCCCACGTCCACTAGGGAAGCTCAATCCTCTGAAACAAACCACCAGGCCTCTGACGCTCATACTTAACCTGCTGACAGTTCAAACATCGAGCCACATATGCAACAATATCTTTCTTCATCCTACGCCACCAATAATGCTGCCGCAAGTCCCGATACATCTTTGNTAAGCGGTCTCTGGCTGGCCGGAACATAAGCAAGACTACCCATGCTGACGAACTTCCTACTCAATGCATCGGCCACCATATTGGCCCTCCCCGGGTGATACAAAATAGTAACATCATAATCCTTTAATAGCTCCAACCACCTCCACTGCTTCAAGTTCAACTCCTCCTGCTTGAACAAGTACTGCAGACTCCTATGATCAGTATACACCTCACACGTCACACCATATAGGTAATGCCTCCAAATCTTCAAAGCATGAACAATGGCTGCCAACTCTAGATCATGAACCGAATAATTCTTCTCGTGGATCTTCAACTGCCTCGAAGCATAAGCAATGACTCTGCCATCTTGCATCAATACTGCACCAAGTCCAATACGGGAATCATCACAATAAACTATATAAGGCCCTTAGCCTGTGGGCAAAACCAATATCGGTGCCGTAGTCAGAGCTATCTTGAGCTTCTGAAAACTCACCTCACACTCATCTGACCATCTGAACTGGGCACCCTTCTGGGTCAATCTGGTCATCGGGGCTGCTATGGATGAAAATCCCTCCACGAACCGATAGTAATAACTTGCTAACCCCTAGAAACTCCGAATCTCAGTAGCTGAAGCTGGTCGAGGCCAGTTCTTGACTGCCTCAATCTTCTTCGGGTCCACCT
>MU778354.1:0-20591 GCA_026770625.1 Nicotiana glauca
CTTTTGAAAGTATGCCTTTTCAACAGTTGCAAAAATAAGTTTCCACAAGTAGGAAATAGCCAGAAATCTGCCCCTGGGCTCAGTATCAACCTCTCAGTGCAGTATCAGCCCCGCGGGCTCACTCCCAACTCAGCAGGTACAACCTCAGCCATCTCGGGCTCAGCACTCCCAAATCACCAAGCACAATATCAGCCTCTCGGGCTCTGCACTCCATAACACGTAACACCAGAGTATCTGGTCAACAAGGCAAGTAATAATATGTATGACAATGATATATCAGTGCTAAATGTCATGCCACTTAGTACAAACAGGAGTGAATGCATGTATGCAATGCAATGCATATGACCGCTACGGCGCGTAGCCCGATCAATGGGTACCCTACGCTCACTGGGTGTGTGTACAGACTCCGGAGGGGCTCCTACAGCCCAAGCGCAATAATACTGCGGCGTTCTGTCCGATCCACATAACATATCACTGCGGCGTGTAGTCCTATCCATATAATATACTACTGCAGCGTGCAGTCCAATCCATGCAATATGCTACTGCGGCGTGCAGTCCTATCCATGCATGTATATGCATATGCACACATAACACTCGAGTCCTGAAAGCCTTCTCACATCTCACTCAAGGCCTGAAAGCCTCCTCACATCACTCCTCATGCCCTCACATATGGCCCTCAGCCTCAATCAGTTCAAAAATGGTCAAAAAGCCCCTCGGGCATCAGTAAAACAATACTACTCAGCTCACATGATAGTTCAAATATCGTTTAAAACTCCAAGTTTGAGTAAAATATAGTTGAGTTCATAAAACAGTGTAAATCACACGGACTGAGTTCAAATCATAATTCAAATAGTGAGGGGAAACAGTGATTATAGTTCATAAATAGTTCAAACAATCGGCGATAAGCCCCAAGTATGGCAATGAGCCCAAATTATAATGATAACAACAAAAATTATTTGCAAATACGCGGTAAAAAACAACAAGCAGGACGGACCAAGTCATGATCCCCAACAGTGCTCTACCCCACACTCAGGTCCAGCATGCAAGTCACCTCAATACAGCACTAAGATGTGCAAATCCGGGATTTCAAACCCTCAGGATATCATTCCCAAGTATTACTCACCTCGAACCAGTGGAATTCCTCGCTCGCGACGCCTTTTCCCCTAAAATTAGCCTCCACGCGCATCGAATCTAACCAAAACCAGAGCGAATACATTATAATATGGAAATGTGACATTACCCAATCGAAAACAATCGAAAAATATCGAAATTCACGAAATTTGCAAAACTCAAGCCCCGGGCCCACATCTCGAAAAATTATAAAATTAACATCAACGGATTCCTTATCTCGCCACGAGTCCGTACATACCAAGAACTCCCAAATCGGACCAGAAATGGCCCTTCAAATCCCAAATTTAGAATTTCAATCTCAAGCCCTAATTTCTTATAATTTGGCTATATTTTCATGAATTTCAAGGATGATTGCACGATAAAATCATGTATTTAGTTCATAGGACTTACCTCCATTTACTTCCCATCAAAACCCCTTCAATTCCCGTCCAAAAGCTCTCAAGAATGACCAACAATGGTGGAAAATGGGTTGGGTTCGCGGATGAAATGTTTTTAACATTCTGTCCGGGTACTGTAGCTAACACTATGCGATTGCATAGAACAAATTTCCAGGGTCTCAAATTACTCTATGCGATCACAACACTCCCTAAGCGATCGCATAGCACAACCAAAGAGCCCCCATAATTCCTTCTATGCGATCGCATGAAATCCTCTGCGATCGCATAGAACAAAAGTTCTCTGCAATTTTTCTGCTGCATTTTTCAACTCAAAAATTCCCGTTAGCCATCGGAAATCACCCCGAGACCCCCGGGACCTCAACCAAAAATACCAATACATCCTATAATGTTATTCAAACTTGATCCAATTATCAAGACACCTCAACTAACCCAAAACCATCGTATTTCATCAAATCAAAGCCTAAGTTTTTCCAAGAACTTCCTAAACGCGCTTTTGATCAAAAACCCAATCAAACGACGTCCGAATGACCTGAAAATTTGTAGACATATCCAAATTCACCTAACGAAACTATTGCAACTCTCGAAATTCTATTCTGACCCTCGGATCAAAATCTCGCCTATCAACCGGAAATCGCCAAAATACTAACTTTGCCAAAATAGGCTAACTTCTTCACCAGACCTCCAAAATTACTTCCTATTGCGCTCCTAAGCCTTAAATCATCACCCGGAGCTAACCGAATCATTGGAATTCATTTCCAAGCCCTTTAACTCACAAGTCAACATCTGGTTGACTTTTCTAATTTAAGTCTTCTTAAAAGAGACTAAGTGTCTCATTTCTTATCAAAATTACTCCAATTAAATTCTAACGCACTCAATACCGATAATGAATCATAAAGCAATACAATAAGGGGGAAACAGGGTGGTAACTCACGGGACGACGGGTCAGGTCGTCACATTATGTTTCTCGGGGTAAGTTCCCCTATTTGTTGCTCCACCTATGGGTGAGTTGATTTTTGTGATATAGGGGTCGAAATACTAGTTTGATAGTTGAAACATCTCTATCTTGTCAATTAGGAGTTTTCTGCAAAATTTAGCGTCATTCCAGGATGGTTTGATTGGTTTCTGCTTGAGCTTTCAAAGTTGGATGATTTGGAAGTTCACAGTTCGATTTATGGTGGGATTCATAGTTTCGACATTGTTCGATGTGATTTCATACCCCAAACGCTTCGATTTTATGTTATAAAACATGTTGGTATGCTTGGACAGGGTCTTGGGGGCCCAGGCATGTTTCAGACGAGTTTCAGATGTTTTGTATAGTTTTGAACAAGTTTGGTTCTGGTGTTTTTGAACTTACGACCATGGAGCGCAGATGCGGTTCTGCTTCTCCGTGAGCCTGGCCGCTTCTACGATCATGAAGGCTTGGGATCTTTCTCGCTTCTGCAGAGGCTAGAACGTAGGTGCGAAGGCCACTTTTGCGGTCCAGCGATCGCACCTGCGAAGAAACTAGCTTATGCGGCTACCCCTTATCGTTTCTGCGGTGTCGGTGGTGCGACTATAAATCCACAGATGCGGTCCTAGGCCTGGTTAGTTGAGTTCAATGATGCGGATTCATTCTCGCAAATGCGGTGTCGCAGGTGCAGTTTCTTGTCCGCGGAAGTTCTAGCAAAAACATTAATTCGAGGGTTTGGCCATTTATTTCATATTTTGAGTTTTAGACTTCGGTTTTGGGAACTTCTTTTTGGGTTTTTCTAGCAGATCGATTGGGTAAGTGTTCTTCAACTGGAATTGAATATATTGATTTTATCTTTGTTTTTATCATTTAATTTGTATTTTGAGTTGAGGAAAATGATGGTTTTGGAAGAAAGTTTTCAAAAATGAAAAATCATGGTTTGAAGGGCAGAATGGTATAAGAATTTGATAATTTTTGTATGGTTGAACTCGTATCGGAATGGGTGTTAGAGTTTTGTTAATTTTGTCAAATTCCGAGGTGCAGGTCTAGGGATCAGATTTTGGATCGATTTTTGGATTTTGTTAAATATTGAGACTTTATGATCCGCAATAGTTTCTTATGAGTTTTATTTGTGCTTTGAAGTTATTTTGGTTATACTTGAACCGTCCGGAGGTATTTTCACTCGAGAACTTCATTTTAGTGTATCTGTCTACCTTCTTTGAGGTAAGTATCTTACCTAACCTTGTGTGGGAGATTTCCCCTTTGGATTTGAATCTTCTATGTTGATTGTCATCCGTGTACGCGAGGTGATGAGTACGCGCTAAAACTTATTTGTGGAAAGTTCGACTTTTAGGGTTCTTAGGTCCTTATATTCACTAAGTATAAAGTTGTTCTTGATATGATTGAGTTTCCTATATGCTAGTTTCACCTCTACATTCTTTAATTGGAATTAATTGCTTTATGATTCGCTCTTATTGCCTGTTTGACTCTTATTTCACTTAATTGAACATTTTTACCTTTCCTATTGTCATGATATCGTTTCATAACTGCTTGTCTTTATTGTAAATCGTTATTATCTCTCCTATAGTTTTTAGGTCTTAATTAAGGTTATGATTATGATTTCGCTACTCATCCTTAATTAATTTTTTTGTATATTCTTCGTAATTGTCCAACCTTAAAAGAGTTTAGATATCATATATTTAGTTGACATGTCCTTATTTTGAATTATATGACTCGTGTTAGATGCCTTGTTGGTGAGCTACATATTGTAGGGTCATTGTTACATATTATTTTCTTCAGTGTTGAGTTGTTCTTATTACGCCTAGTATTCTCTATTGTGGTTATTCCTTGTGAGATACTTCTACCGTCTCTTTGTGATTGAAAGTTCTTTAGTTGATTTACTTGCATTATTCTTATATTCATTGTCATTATTGTTTTTGTACTTGTTGTGGTGGTGCATGAGGTTTCTGCTGTGCAGTTGTTGTTATGGCATTGCACGAGGTTTCTACCGTGCCGTTATTACTATTGATATATGCACATACAGCGTGACAAGGCGGGATATATATATATATATATATATTGGGTTGCGTATGTGGAGAGACAAGGTGGGAGCATTATAATGCACGTGTGGCGAGACAAGACGGGCACTTACTATTTTATTATTGCACACGTGGCGAGACAAGGTGGGCTATGTGAGGGATTGATATGTTATAATTGGTGATGGTCTGGGGGCATTCTTGTTGTTGATATTTGTGTAGTGGTACACTTATCTGTGTGAGATTATCTTGTGAAAGTTGTGAGAAAACATTCTACGTCTTGTCTGTTGGTTTCTCGTATGCTTACAAGCTGGTATGAATTATGTTAGGACACTTGCAGAAGCATACACTTAATTAAACATTCTTACCGGATAATAAGTCTTCTTGATGTTGTTGAGTATAGATGCACATCCCCGTTTATTTGCCTTCTATGTAAGAGTGGGTCTATTCGACACATGAGTTGTCAGCATGATTATGAGGTATGATGAGGACACATGATGCCAATTGTTAGGGTTCAGGTATTGAGATCCGTGAGCATGATTTGTCTGTGGTTTGGTACCTCGGGGAGTTGTAGACTAAAACCTGATATGATAGCAGTCGTAGTTGCCGGGTTATTATCTATCTTTGTTGTATATGTGATTTCAGATTTTATTTGTGTTTCTGCTCACTCTTCTATGTCATTATTGTGGTGTTCCCCTGATACTTGGTGTTTCCTTCCTTATTGAAATTACTGTATTATTATCCATGTCGCATAGACTTTATCTAGATATCATATTCTGATTTTCCTACCCTTATACTTGTTCAGTTTATTAGACCAATATGTGTCTTGACTATTCCTCGTCACTACTCCACTGAGGTGAGTCTTGATACTTACTAGACACCGTTGTGGTGTGCTCATTCTACACTATTGTATAATTTTGAACAGATCCAAGTATTAGATCACTAATAGCAGTGCAAACCGTTGTTGAGGAGACTCAAGGTAAACATGCTGCTACGATCTATTCACCTTCCTATTTTTGTATTCGCATTGTTTTACTTATTTCTAAAAGGTTGTATTTAGAATTTGTAGTAAACTCTATAGATCTTATGACTTGTACTGCCGATTTTGGGAAATTGTAAATTCTGTAGAGATTTCTATGTCTGGACTGTTAAATTTTCTTTAGTGTTGTTGTTATTCATTGAATGTTAGGCTTACCTAGTCCATAAGAGTAGGTGCCATCACAATACCCAACGGAGGGGAAATTGGGTCGTGACATGACCAACTTGTAATGAATGTGAGCACTATTAAGTAGTTTAGGTACGTGAACATGAGAGAGAGTTTGTTCTCTATGTAGTGGTGTGTTTTAATGACCCGGGCAGTCATTTTGAGAGTTGTATCCCTCTTCCCCCATTTATTGCTCCTATTGTGTTCTACAACTGTTATATGACTTACCAGGTTGGTTGGTTCTGGTCTGGAGGGATTTTAGAGTGAAAGTACACACTTAGTCTCTTAATTGAAAGCTTAAGTTGGAAAAGTCAACCAGATGTGGACATATGTGTAAATGACCTAGGATTTGAATTTTGATGGTTCTGTTAGCTCCGTTAGGTGATTTTGGACTTAGATGTATGCCTAGATTGTGATTTGGAGGCCTATAGTAGAATTAGGCTTGAATTCCTAAAAGTTCAAACTTTGGAAAGTTTGATAGGGTTCAATTTCTAAAATCGGGGTCGGATTCTGATTTTGGAAGTTGGATTAGGTTCGTTGTGTCAATTATGACTTGTATGCAA
The DNA here is from genome assembly GCA_026770625.1 of Nicotiana glauca. Taxonomy (NCBI): domain Eukaryota; kingdom Viridiplantae; phylum Streptophyta; class Magnoliopsida; order Solanales; family Solanaceae; genus Nicotiana; species Nicotiana glauca. The sequence continues at coordinate 6,282 of MU778354.1, forward strand.
AATTTGAGGTCAATCGGACGTGATTTGATAGGTTTCGATGTCGTTTGTAGAATTTGGAAATTTCAAAGTTCACTAGGCTTGAATCCTTGTGTAATTTGTGTTTTTGATGTTGTTTGAGGTGATTTGAGAATTCGACTAGTTCGTATGGAGTTATAAGACCTGTTAGTATGTTTGGCTGCGGTCCCAAGGGCCTTGAATTCAATTCGGGTGATTAACGGACCAAGTTTTGAAGTTTGAAGGTTTCTAAAGATTGATCACTACTGGTGTAATTGCACATGTGGAGTGGGAACGGCAAGTGCGTGCCCACAGAAGCGGGAGGTAAGCTTTAGAAGTTGCCAAGGGTGTGTGGCAGCAGAAGGTCGTAGGTTGGATAGCCTTCCCCCACCTACGTGACCGCATATGCGGCAGAGGGGCTTTAGAAGCGAGTTTGGTCTTGAAGAACGACTCCGCAGAAGCAGAGAATTTTTCCGCAAAAGCATGTCCATTGAAGCAGATATTTTGACGCAGGTGCGGGGTTTGCCATAGAAGCAGGCTCAGTATACCTGCGAGGCTACGGGATTTTGAGATTTTTCACCATTTTCATCATTTGGAGCTCGGACTTTGGAGATTTTTTAGAGGGTTTTCGATGAAATTGCTGAGTTAAGCCTCTTGTGTTCATTTTTGTTCAATAATGATGTTTCCCCACTGTTTTCCCACCTAGTTGGTGTATGTTTTAGGTGACATTTGGGGGCGTGCTCTAGGGATTTAGAGAGTGAGTTTTGGGGATTTGAACGATCCTTTAGTGTCGGATTTTGATAAATTTGTTATGGTTAGACTCATAAGTGAATGGGATTTCGGTTTTTTTTACTTTTGTCAAAATTGGAGATGTGGGCCCAAGGGCCAGGTTTGAGCTAATTTCCGATTTTGAGGTATAATTTCGTATTTTTCTTGTGGAATTGATTCATTTAGCGTATATTTATTGTATTTTACTGCTTGTGGATAGATTCGGGGCATTTGGAGGTCGACTCGCGAGGCAAAGCATTTTGGAGTAGAGTTCTGCTCGTGCTGAAGTAAGTAACAATTCTAAATCTGGTCGTAATGGTACGAAACCCTGAAATTTGTGCTATTTTAATGTTTTGGAAGTGACGCGCATGCTAGGTGATGGGCGTGCGGTCGTGCACTGTGGGAATTGTGACTTGGTCCATTCTGTGAAATTGAAAAGTTGAATAAACTTGTTGTTAGCTATATGTTCTTCATGTGTAATAGAAACTTGACTGTGAATCATGTTAGAAACCATATTTAAGCTATGTGTTGGTACTGTCGGGACCCACATAGGCTGTATTACTTGTTGAATTATCTACTATTTGTACTCAGTCTTAGTTTTTACCCACATATCATATCGTATTGTCCGTTATTCTCATTGATATATCATATTATTGTTGTTTGGGCTGAATTTCCTGATTTCTGAGAGCTCGAGAGACTGGAGAGATTGATGACTGAGTGAGGTCAAGTGGCAGGTTGTGAGGATATTTATGGGATCGGGCTGTACGCTGCAGCATGTTTCATTGATTTATGCCATGAATGGCTTGATATAGCGCTTGAGATGTAGGAGTCCCTCCGATATCTGTACACACCCCCAATGAGTGCATGTACCTACTGAGTGCGAGTGTCGAGTGCTGAGCGACTGTGAGGAATGAGTGACTATGAGGAAATATGTGATTGTGAGGTTGGAGTGAATGGGAGGACTGATTAACTGTTTGCCTGAGAGGCTGTATATATGACTTCATTTTTGTTCAACATAGTTGCGTTATATCACTTTTTTGGAAACTTATGAAATTATATCTTTGTACGAATTTGCTTGAACTTGACGTTTACAAACTGATTTGACTTGATTTATCAGATTCAGGAAATATGTCTATTTTCCTTGCTGAGACTATTGAAAATGAATTTTTATCTGCGTAGCTTGTCACTATCTTTCAGTTCCTTATTTATTATTATTATATAGTGAGTTGGTGGTACTCACGCTACATCCTGTACTTTGTGTCCAGATCCAGGAGTTACTATGCGCGGAGGGTGTTGATTTATTTCCTAACCGACCGTTGGAGATAGCGAGGTAGCTTCTTCACCTTCACAGACCTTGTCTTTCTTCTTCAGTGTCTTCTCTGTCATTATATGTGGATTCAAACTATGTTAGTCATTCTTATCTCCAAACTAGTTATGTTTAGATGCTCATGACTTAGTCACATCCCAATGTTGGGGCTTTTTTCCGCAATTGTATTTTGGGTTTAACTCATGTTTACGAAAACCCTTTAATTAATAACTATTAATTTTATCTTTCAGTGATATATTAGGAGTATCTTGAATGTCGTTTTGCCTAGTACCATCGATAGGCGCCATCATGACAGGTTAGGATTTGGGTCGTGACAAGTAGAGTGGGTATTGGTCAGTACGGTTTAGTTATGAATATTATCTGTTTAGCATATCGATTATCGGTTTATAAATTCGATAAACCGACAATTGAACCGATAAGATACTGGTTATCAATTAATCGATTATCGGTCATTATCGGTTTGATTATCGGTTTATCCAATAAGATAACTCAATCTAGATTTAAGCAAAATTTAGAAGACAATTCACTGGAGTTAAGCAAAAACGAGAAGAATTCACATATAGTGTACTACCCACCGCGTTCTGTCCAGTGGCCACATTGGGAATAGTACTAATTCTTCAACAACAATTGTTCAAACACATTATAAATAATGCAAAGTAGTAGCAATTTCACCTTAAAATTAACAAGTCTAAACATATAGTACTAACAGTTTATCTTGAATAGATGTTGTTTGTCAAATGCCTAACCTGAAAAATTAAATTATAGAGCAAAACCTTGATTTGTGCATGGCAAATACTGACACAGAAATGAAAAACACCTACAAGGCAAGAAAATGTTGTCCTGTTGTCAAAACTTAGCGTACTGTACAAAATAATAATGTTAAAAAAATACTCCAAACTGAAGAAGATTGTCGATTGAGAATTGATAAGTGCGAAGTGAAATTGGTAGTAGGTATAGGCTGCACAACGTGATCTTAGAAAATGAAGAAACAAAAATAAAAAAATAAAGAATCATTAAAAGTCAAAAATACCAATATGAAGATGAATTTTGTTATAAAATTAAAAGCCTGATGTATAAGACTAAAGACTTACGCTAGGACTAACTAGTAAGGTCTATGAAGAATGAAGACGAAGCAACTGAAGAGTGTGGCTGAGAAAGAATAGGAGAGAATGAACTGAAACCCTATCATATGTATATACTTAAGGGTAAAGTCGTAATTTTATTAATTCTTATTATGTTATTGGTTAACCCATTAACAAATTGGCAATCTGAGGTCGAACCAATAACCCAATAGTGGAAAAATTCTAAACCGTTAACCCAATAACCCAATACCAATAACCCAATAAATAATTAATGGTTCGGGTTATCAATTTTACTTGGTATATACCCAGCCCTAGTAACAAGTTCATATCAGAGCCTCGGTTATATAGGTATCATGAGTCATGAGTCGGTTTAGTAGAATCTTGCGTATCGATACGGAGACGTTTGTACTTATCTTCGAAAGGTTCTCAAACCTTTAGGAAACTTCACATTCTTGAATTCTTGTCGTGCGAATCTGTTGATTTTGGTAATTAAACTTCTTTTATTATATTCTCTAACAGATGGTGACCACCTACTACTGGGCAGGACAGACAGCCACCAGTACAACCAGCCAGGGCTGTTGAGACCGAGGTCGCGATAGAGGTTACGGTAGGGGCAGAGGTGCAGCTTGCACAATAGCTAGGGAAGCAGCTGTATATCCACCAGTTGCCCCAGTCCAGGGGCAGTTCCCAATTGTGGCTGCACCAAAAGGGCTAGCTCAGGCATCGCCCATGCGTATTGTGATTCTTAAGCTTCAGGAGGCCTTAGCTAAGATTTTGACCGTGTACACCAGCCTTGCTTAGGCGGTCTCTGTTTTGGCCACAGTAGCCACTACACAGTTTGGTTGAGGTACTCAGATTCCCGTTGTCCGCACACCATAGAAGGTGATGCAGGGACTCCACACACCAGGGGTACCACTATCCCAGGCAGTTGTAGCTAATCAGGACTATGTGGTTCATCTTATGCCTAATGATAAACAGTGTAGATTGGAGAGGTTTGGGAGACTCCATCCTCCATCTTTCAGTGGTACAAAGACGGAGGATACATATGGCTTTTTGGATAAGTGTTAGAGGATGCTCTGTACAACAGGTATTCTAGAGACTAGTGGGGTCTTTTTCATTGTTTTTTAATTTTTTGGAGTTGTCTTCAGTTGGTGGGAGGCTTATGCGAGTCGTAGGCTGGTTGGTGCAGCACCCCTTACTTGGCAGGAGTTCATTGTTCTCTTCTTGGAGAAATTGTGTTGCAGTCTTACAGAGAGGAGCTGCGCAGGAAGTTTGAGCAATTGCGTATGGATAATATGATTGTGATGTAGTACGAGATGAGGTTTTCTGAGTTGGCGTGTCATGCAGTCTAGTTGTTCCCTGCCGATAGGGAGAGGATAAGGAGGTTCATAGATTGTCTCATGTGGTTATTGACTAGAGATAGAGTTTGGTCCTACTTTTGATGAGGTTATTGACACTGCTCGGCACAAAGAGTTGGTTTGCATCCAGGAGCGGGATGAGAGAGAGGACAAGAGGTCTTGTACATCAGGTGGTTATGGTGGTGTTCCTTCCGGAGGTCACTCATCTCTCAATGCCCTTCCAGCTTAGAGTTCGTCCTATGCTCCATCGGTTCAGGGCTCATCTATGCCAGGTCTTTCTACCTGTTATCCCGGCGCTCGAGGCTCCCTTCAATCCCCATAACCAACACCAGGGAGTTTTTTTGAGTGCGAGGAGTTCGAATATGTGTGGAGGCAGTTTCCTCGTCGTCATGGAGATCTAGCACAATAAAGGAGTCAGGCTACATCTTCTGCACCAGTTGCTGCACCACCTGCTCAGCTAGCTCGGGGTGGGTCCCAGTCAGCTAGAGGTCATCCTAGAGGGGAAGGCCGACTAGCTGGTGGTCACTCCCGATTTTATGCACTTCCCAACAGGCCAGATGTCATTGCTTCATATGTAGTGGTCACAAGTATTGTCTCAGTTTGCCTCAGGGATGCCTCTTTATTACTTTACTTGATCATGGTTCCACTTATTCATATGTGTCATCGTATTTTGCTTATTATTTGGATATGCCCCGTGAGTCTCTAGTATCATCTGTTTGTGTATCTATGTTGGTAGGTGATTCTATTTTTGTGGACAGTGTATATCAGTCGTGTGTGGTGATTTCGGGGGACTAGAGACTAGAGTTGATCTATTGTTGCTTAGTATGGTTCATTTCGATGTGATCTTGGGTATGGACTGGTTGTCTCCATGGCATGTTATTTTTTATTGTCACGCTAAGATTGTGACGTTGGCGATGCCTGGGGTGCCACGAATTAAGTGGTGATGTCCTTTCGACTAGTTCCCAGTAGAGTGATTTTATACTTGAAGGCCCAGTGGATGATTGGGAAGGGTTTTCTATCTTATTTGTCCTTTTTGATGGATGTCAGTACAGAGACCCCTACTATTAATTCTATTCCGGTGGTGAAAGATTTTCCGGATGTGTTTTCTGCAGACCTGTCGAGCATGCCTCCCAACTGGGACATTGATTTTGGTATTGACTTGGTGCCAGGCACTCAGCCCATTTCTATTCCTTCGTACCGTATGGCACCGGCAGAGTTGAAGGAGCAACTTCAGGAACTCATTGATAAGGGGTTTATTAAACCTAGTGTGTCACCTTAGGGGCACCTATTCTGTTTGTAAAGAACGAGGATGGAGCTACGAGAACATGCATTGATTACTGGTAACTGAACAAGGTCACAATTAAGAACAAGTATTCTTTGCCGCGTATTGATGATCTTTTTTACCAGCTTCAGGGCGTGGGGGTGTTCTTCAAGTTTGATTTGAGGTCTGGGTATCACCATTTGAAGATTCGGGACTCGGATGTTCTAATGATAGCTTTTAGGACCTGTTAGGGACACTATGATTTCATCATGATGTCTTTTGGGTTGACCAACGCCCCAACAACGTTCATGCATTTGATAAGAGTATGTTTAGACCTTATCTTGACTCGTTTATTACTGTGTGCATTGATGATATCCTGGTGTACTCTCATAGCTAGGAGGAACACGCCCAACATTTGAGGGTTGTGTTTGAGCGGTTGAGAGAGGAGTAGCTTTATGCCAAATTCTCTAAGCATGAGTTTTGGCTCAGTTTAGTTGCTTTCTTGGGGCACGTGGTGTCCAGTGATGGTATTCAGGTCAATCCAAAAAATATAGAAGCGGTTCAGAGTTGGCCCAGACCGTCCTCAGCTACAGAGATTTGGAGTTTTTTTTGTTTGGCTCGTTATTACCATCGCTTCGTGCATCGCTTCTCATCTATTGCATCGCCTTTGACTAAACTGGCCCAAAAGGGTGCTCATTTCAAGTGGTCGGATGATTGTGAGGAGAGCTTTCAGAAGCTCAAGACTACCTTGACCACATCTCTAGTTCTAGATCTGCCATCAGCTTCTAGTTCTTATACAGTATTTTGTAATGTTTCTCGGATTGGTATTGGGTGTGTTTTTATGTCTGGGGGTAGAGTGATTGCTTATTCTTATGTCAATTGTAGCCCCGTGAGAAGAATTACCCTGTTCATGATTTGGAGTTGGCTTCCGTTGTTCATGCGTTGAAGATTTGGAGGCACTATCTCTAGGTGTGTCTTGTGAGGTATTTACCGATCATCACAGCCTCCAACACTTGTTCAAACAGAAGGATCTCAATTTGAGGTAGTGGATATGGTTGGAGCTGCTAAAGAACTATGATATTACTATTCTATATCATTTAGGAAAGGCCAATATGGTGACTGACGGCTTAAGTAGGAAGGCTGTGAGTATGGGCAGTCTTGCATTCATTCCTATTGGTGAGAGACCTCTTGCAGTTGATGTTCAGGCCTTAGCCAACCAGTTCATGAGATTAGATATTTTGCAGCCCAGTCGGGTTCTAGCATTTGTGGTTTCTCGGTCTTCCTTATTCGATCGCGTCAGAGAGCGCCAATATGATGCTCCTCATTTGCTTGTCCTGAAGGACAACGTTCAGCATGAATATGCCGCAGATGAAAATATTGGTGATTATGGGTTATTGAGAATGAATGGACGGATATGTGTGCCCAATGTGGATGGTCCACGGGAGTTAAATCTTGAAGAGGCCCACGACTCACGGTATTTCATTCATCCGGGTGCCGCAAAGATGTATCAGGATTTGAGACAACACTATTTGTGGAGGAGAATGAAGAAAGATATAGTCGGGTTTGTAGCACGGTGTATCAACTTTGAGCATGTAAAATATGAGCACTAGAGATCGGGTGGATTGCTTTATAAGTTAGAAATTCCAGAATGGAAGTGTAAGAGGATCACCATCGATTTTGTTGTTGGGCTTCCACGGACTTGGAGGAAGTTCAATGCTATTTGAGTGATTTTGGATTGGCTGACCAAGTCCGCGCATTTCATTATAGTTGGTACTAGTTATTCTTCATAGCGATTGGATGAGATTTACATCCGAGAGAATGTTTGCCTTCATGGTGTGCCCGTTTCCATCATTTAAGATAGAGGCATGCAGTTTACATCGCAGTTTTGGAGAGCCATGTAGCTAGAGTTGGGCATTCAGGTTTAGTTGAGCACAACATTTCACCCTTAGACGAACGGATAGTACGAGCACATGATTCAAATATTGGAGGACATGCTATGCGCTTGTGTCATTGATTTTGAGGGTTTATGGAACCAGTTTCTACCACTCGCAGAGATTGCTTACAATATCAATTACCAGCAAGCATTCAGATGGCTCCGTATGATACTTTATATGGGAGGCGGTGTAGATCTCCGGTGGATTGGTTTGAGCTGGGTGTGGCTAGGCGTTTGTATACATATTTGGTTCAATATGCATTGGACAAGGTAAAGTTGGTTCAGGAGCGGCTTTGCACGGTGTTGTAGAGACAAAAGCGTTATACCAATAGCAAGGTCCGTTTGCGTCTTTCGTGATTGGGGAGAAGGTTCTGCTAAAGGTTTCACCCATGAAGGGTTTTATGATATTTGGGAAGAAGGGCAAGTTGAGCCCTCAATTTATTGGGTCGTTTAAGGTGCTTGAGTTGATTGGAGAGGTGACCTACGAGCTCGCCTTACCACCTGGTTTGTCTACTGTGCAACCAATGTTTCATCTTTCAATGATTTGGAAGTACATCGTCTATCCATCTCATGTGTTGGATTTTAGCACGGTTCAATTGGATGATAATTTGACGTATGATATGTAGCCGGTTGCCATTTTTGATTGGAAGGTTCGAAAGTTGAGGTAAAAGGATATAGCTTTAGTGAAGGTGCAGTAGAGAGTTCATCCCGTGGAAGAGGCTACTTAGAAGACCGAGCAGAAGATGCGGAGCAAATATCCACACCTATTTGAGACTCTAGGTATGTTTCTAGACCCATTTGAGTACGAACGTTTGTTTAAGAGGGGGAGGATGTAACGACCCGACCGGTCGTTTTGAGAGTTGTAGCCCCCTTCCCTAATTTATTGCTCCTTTTGTGTTCCATAACCGTTATATAACTTACCGGTTGGTTGGTTCGGGTCCGGAGGATTTTAGAGTGAATTGAGACACTTAGTCTCTTAATTGAAAGCTTAAGTTGGAAAAGTCGACTGGATGTCGACTTATGTGTAAATGACCTCGGATTTGAATTTTGATGGCTCTGTTATCTTCCTTAGGTGATTTTGTACATAGGAACGTGCTCAGATTGTGATTTGGGACCCGTAGTATAATTAGGCTTGAATTGCCAAAAATTGAAATTTTAGAAAGTTTGACCGGGGGTGGACATTTTGATATCAGGGTCGGATTCCGATTCTTGAAGATGGAGTAGGTTTGTGGTGTCATTTTTGATTTGTGTGCAAGATATTGCGGTCAATCAGACGATATTTGATATGTTTTGTGTCATTTGTAGAACTTTGAAATTTCAAAGTTCACTAGTCTTGAATCCATGAGTAATTCATGTTTTTGATGTTCTTTGTGGTGATTTGAGGATTAGACTAAGTTCGTATGAAGTTATAATACCTATTTTCATGATTGGTTGAGGTCTCGTGGGCCTCGAGTTTAATTCCAGTGTTTAACGGACCAAGTTTCTAAGTTTGAAGGTTGCTGAAGACTGATCATTGCTTGTGTAATTAAACTTGCGGAGTGGGAACCGCAGGTGCGTGACTGCAAAAGCGGCCAAGGGTGTGTGGCAGCAGAAGGTCGCAGGTGTGATGGTAGAAATGCCATAGAAGCAAGTTTGGCCCTGAAGCTAGACTCTGCAGAAGTGAGGAATTGTTTCGCAGAAACGTGTCCGATGCACCGGATATTTGGACGCAGGGGTGGGGTCAGCCGTAGAAGCTAGCTCTAGGGCACACCTGTGAGACCGCAGAAGCAACTAAGTTGCCGCATGTGCGAAAGTCCTGAGCATAAACTATAAATACCGTACTTTGACATTTTTCACCATTTTCATCATTTGAAGCTCGGACATTAGATATTTTTGAGAGGATTTTCGAAGATATTACTGGGGTAAAGGCCTTGTGTTCATTTTTCTTCAATAGCGATGTTTTCCCACCGATTTCCCACATAGTTGTTGTGTTTTTTAGGTGAAATTTGGGGGTTTGAGGCTAGTGATTTGGAGAGTCGGTTTTTGGGATTTGAGTCGCCATTTGGTGTCAGATTTTGATAAAATTGGTACGGTTAGACTCGTGAGTGAATGGGTTTTCGGGTTTTGTAACATTTTATCAAATTTCGAGATGTGGACATGGGATCTGGGTTGGAGCCAATTTCGGGTTTGGAGCTATAATTTCATATTTTCTTTTGGAATTGATTCCTTTAACTGATATTGATTGTATTGTACTACATGTCGCTAGATTCAGGGAGTTTGGAAGCCGACTCGCTAGGCAAAGTCATTTTGGAGTAGAGTTTTGCTCGGACTGAGGTAAGTAACAGTTCTAAATCTGGTCCTGAGGGTATGAAACCTCAAAATTTGTGCTATGTGAATGTTTTGGAAGTGACGCGCATGCTAGGTGACGGGCGTGTGGGCGTGCACCGTGAGAATTGTGACTTGGTCGATTACGTAAAAATTAAATGTTGAATAAACTTGGTTAGCTATATGTTCTTTATCTATAATAGAAATTTGATTGTGAATCATGTTAGAAATCATGCTTAGGCTATGTGTTGGTATTTTCGGGACCCACATAGGCTGTATTAATTGTTAAATTATCTACTAAATTCTATTTGTACTGAATCTCAGTTTTTACCTGCATATCATATCTCAATCTCCATTATTCTCATTGATACATCATATTATTATTATTTTGGCTGAATTTCCTTGTTTCTGAGAGCCCGAGAGACTGGAGAGATTGATGACTGAGTGAAGCCAAAGGCCTTTATGTGAGCATATTTATGGTATCGGGATGCACGCTGCAACATATTTTATTGATTCATTGGATTAACATAGCGCTTGGGTTGTAGGAGCCACTCCGGAGTTTGTACACACGCCCAGTGAGCGCAGGTACCTACTGAGTGTGAGTACCGAGTGCTGAACGACTGTGAGAAATGAGTGACTGTGAGGAAATGAATGATTGTGAGGTTGGAGTGAATGAGTGGATTGATTGACTATTGGCCTGAGAGGCTGTATATATGACTTCATTTCAGTTGCACATAGTTGCATTATATCACTGTTTTGGAAACTTCTGAAAAGATATCTTTATCCAGATTTACTTGAACTTGATATTTACAAACTGATTTGACTTGATTTACCAGATTAGGAAAATATGTCTATTTTCCTGGTTGAGACAATTGAAAATGAATTTTTAACTGCGTATCCCGTCACTATCTTTCAGTTCCTTATTAATTATTGTTACTTACTAAGTTGGTTGTACTCATGCTACACCAAGCACTTCATGTGCAGATCCAGGAGTTACTGGGCACAGAGGGTGTTGATTTATTACGTAGCGGAGTGTTTGAGATAGTTAGGTAGCTGCTTGACGTTCACAGACCTTGCATTTCTTCTTCCTTATCTTTCCTATCGTTGTATTTTGATTCCAACTATGTTAGTCATTCTTATCTCCATATTATTTATGTTTAGATGCTCATGACTTAGTGAGATTCCGATGTTGTGGCTATTTTTCCGCACTTCTATTTTGTGGTTAACCATTGTTTACGAAAACTATTTTAATTTAAGAACTATTATTTTTATTTTTCAGTGAAATGTGGGGAGTATCTTGAATGTCGGTTTGCCTAGTACCATTAATAGGCGCCATCACGACATGTTAGGATTCGTGACATGTGTAAAGTTGTGCCATCTGAAGTTTACATCCCCCAATTGAAATAGTATCAATTAAATTAGTAAAGCCATATAGTTTCTTGATCCTTTTCCATAAATAGGAGAATACATAAGAAGATTGTGTGTTGTGATTTGTGATGGCTGGGGATAACGTGCTACTCTCACAGAAGTAGTGGCAGAGCTAGGATTTTATCGTTACGGAATTTGTATTTTAGAACGACTTCAAGTGTTAATAATTATATTTTAAATATAATACATTTATATTTACTTAATAATATTTCAACACCAATATACAATTAGAACAAGATTATTGGGTTCGACTGAACTTTTAGCTCCTCCCTAATGTACAAGCCATCCGAACGAATAGTAAACTTTCAATGTTTAGAATATAGAAAAAATATAACACTAGGAAATCTGATAAATAATTTACATACCGAAAACATGAGAGATAAGAATAGAATTGACTACTTAAAATTGTACCATGCAACCCTTTAAAGAATGTTAGTCATAACGGTAAATGGCCACATATATCCCTATACTTTTGAAAATGGTCTAAGAATATCCCTCGTTATACTATTGGGTTATTTATGCCCCTACCGTCATACTTTGGAACAAAAATACCTTTATTTTGGATGGAGTGCCACGTGACAACACTAAATAAAAAAGACTCATTTCCCTTTTACCCGATCCGTTTAAAAGAAACCCACTACCTGACCCAAAATTCACCCCACTTAAAATACGCTGAACGTGAAAAAACCCCATTTTACCTTACCACTACGTTGAAACAAAAAAAAGTGAAAAATTATGGTTCCTCATATTTCGATTTCTGGGTTCTTTCAATTCGTTTATGTGAATCTTAAGGTCTCTCCTCTCTTATTTCGTTTAATTTTCGTAGGTAAGACGATATTATAAACCACAAAAGTGTTTATAATGTCCGAAAGTAGTTGCTTGTCCAAGAGGAGGTGTCATTGCTGTGAAAGTTGTGACTTATTATTTGAGATTACGAGGACTGGTACCTTGGGTAATTCTTGTTGTAATTTGTGCATTAGAACGATCTAATTGATTAAGTTATCATCTGTTTCTTTATTACTCATTTATTTCTTATTGCTATTCGTGTTTCTATTATTTTCACCGTTGATTGTAAATTTGTGATTCTTCTGCTATAGGTCTTACATTTGTGAGCACGTGATTTTTACCCTATATATGAGTTTATTCCCATAAAATTCAAACAAAAAATTTTTCTTTATTTTTTGCAATTTCTGTGAGTTTTGTGTTAATTGTTTGCTTGTTATTCGTGCATGTTATGTCATAAAAATACAAAATATGCATTTAGGATTTTATTTCATTCTTAGCAATTTCTTTTAGAACAAAATTAATGAAAATGACAAAAATGGTCTTTGCATTTATTTTTCGATTTTAAATAATTTCTTAGAATTTTAAAATAATAGACAAAAATACAAAAGAAAAATAAATACAAAAATACAAAGAAAAGAAATACAAAAATACAAAATACAAAAGAAAAATATAGAAATACGAAAAAATAAAATATAGAAAATAGGAATACAAAAAAATAATACAAATAATACAAGTGAAAATAATTGTAATATATATACAAAATTGAAAACACAAAAGAGAGGAAAATAATTTGGGCCAAACCACCCCCAAGCCCAAAATGCCCCATACCCGGTCTGTCCAGCTTCAAAACTAAACGACGTCGTTTGACGTCCTGTGATCTCAGCCTTTGATCATTTTAGATCCAACGATCGCCTGGCCTGTCCGCATAATAAATCAAATGGTGTCGTTTGGTATCAATAGATTTGAGCCGTCCAGTGATCAAATCCAACGACCATAGATTAATATTTCATTAAACCAAACGACGCCGTATAAGCGTCAAGCAATCTCAACCGTTAATTCTTTTAATCCAACGGTCCGGGATCATCATCAATCTTTTAATATGGTTAAACGTTACACCCTTTCATTTCATTTTTCTTCTTCTTTTAATTAAAACCCTAGCCGCCCTAATATTCTTCCAAGACCCGCCGGAACCCTCACCGGCGGGAGACGCCACCACCACCAAACCTTCCAGCCTTTACACCCCTCAACCGTCTTGACCTCCCCTCCTCACCCCTCTACCCCGTTTCCCTCGAATCTTTTTGGTCTGTCTCGAATATTTGAAAAAGTGTCGCCGTAACCCTAACTCCGGCGAACACTAATTCATTCAAATCAACCCAAAAATACATTGTAGCTTCTCTGTAACATCCTCTACCCATAATTGCTTGTTTTAAAATCCATCAGAAACCCTCGAATCTTATTTTAAAATCTTCTGGTCAAGAATCCTTCAGACTAACTTTTAGGGACTCATGATAGTAACATCCCTAACGGATGTTTTCTTTTGAAAAAAAAACATACCATTCGGGATGTTACGGGTCATAAGTCCTAGAGAGTTCTCAAGATTAGGCTCAGGCTTGAAGGCTAATAAATAAAAGATAAGTTCTCCTAGTCCTTTTTCTTTATTTTTGATTAATTTCTGTCTATTTCGTCTATGTTGAGTTCTTTGTGTTGAATTCTATTTATATTTAGTTCAATTAGATTTTTTTCTTAATTTGATATTAGTTTTGTCATGATTAGTCTGGTTTACTTGTAGTTGGATGATATCCATCTAGTTTTAATTAGATTTTGGTCCTTAGTAGTATAATTTCAGTAATTAATTAATGGTATCAGTAATTAACGAGATTGGTTATAGCTGAAATAATAATTTGTTTGAATCCTTAATTAGTAAGATTAATAAGTATTGACTAAGTCTAGCTGATTTGGTAATTGGAAACCAAAAAGAGTTAGGAAATTCAGGATTTTTGTTTGGGGGTATGGAGATGTAAATTTCAGATTATCAGGAGGGTATTGTTGGAAAGTCAGAACAGGCTATT
>MU778356.1:0-17386 GCA_026770625.1 Nicotiana glauca
GCAGGGATTGGGATGATCATATCGCCTTCCATCAACCAAGGCGTATGAATTACATGCCTAGAATGTTCGCATAGCCAGAGGACGCCAGAGGATGGGTCGAATTATTTGAAAATCTGAAAGAAGACCAGGTACAATGGATGTTTGAATGCTTCCCCATGGATGAGTTCATTGTTCGATCCCGAGATGTGCCATTTCTTATACTGATCGGTTTGAGGGGAACTTATCCTTACGTTCCTCTCCGAGCCATGAGGCAAGTCGGATGGAAGCAAATCATACTAAGGGTCGTAAAGACAAGTCACCTCAGGGCTTATTTCAAGGATGACGATAGCCCTCATCGGTGTCAAGCTCAGCATTTGTGGCATAGCAAGATCATTTTGGAGAAAGAATCCATTGAGCCAGACAGGTATCACACCGGCTGTGTGCCACACTATGCGGGTTGGCTAGAAGACAATGGAATAGGTCACCCCAGGTTTGTTCAAGGTCACAGAATTATTGATGAGCACACTAAAGCACGAGCTAAGTACAATCATCTACGCAAGAGAATTCGAGAGTGTTAAAGTGAGCATCGGGAAATACAAGAAGCCTATCAGAAATTGATCGAGGAATGGAAAGAAATGGCTGTCAGTGCCAACAATCGGCTAGGGTATTTGAAGCGAGGTCTAGTGGAGCTGGAAGGAAAGTTCATCAAAAGGATCGAAGATTGCCAAAACGCTGAAGGAANACAATAGTGACATTTTATCTTCTATTATGTAGAGTCGTTTCAGATTTGTCTTATTTTTTATCAATAAAATGAGGCATCTAGCATTATATGTTCTTCAAAACCATTTGTCACTAGGCCTACCTTGGGCACAACGAGGCACCAAAATAAGGACGTGATTTACATTCTTGCACAATGTGTTTAAATACTACAATACTCCTCATCAGAACCCACACTAACTTGTTACCTTTTGTTTTCTTTTATTTTTTTTCCCCTCCCTAAAGGTTAGTTCGTGCATTCTGGCTCCATCAGCATATTCCACAAGATCCAAGGGCCCACCACCTCCTCCTCCTCCGAGTCTTGTCCAAAACAAGAACAAAGGAAAGATGGAAAACACAAGTGCTAGAAAGGAGATTGAAAGGGAGGAGACTTCTCAGGGTACCCCAATTGCTAAGGGAACTGCTACTCATCTTGAACAAAACTTGCTGAAATTCCAGGAAGAGTTGGACCAAGTTCGGAACTTGGCAAGCCTATCATTCTCTCTTGCTGCTCCTGATAACAACACCCAAAACTCTGCACCTCTATAAAACATCCCATAACCACAAATACAACCTACCCACACTCAAACCCGCTACACATGCAACAATGCTCCACTGATCATTCCCGAGCCACCAAACACCACAAGCGACCACCTCCATAACACTCCTATATTTGTGGAAACTGTACTGCACTACACCCAACCTATCTCGAATGTGCCTAAGTCGAATGTCAAGGACTCCCTCATCAGGAACTTAGCAGTTGAGCTCAAGAAGTTAACTAGCCGGGTCCAGGGTGTCGAAGGTAGCAAAGGCATTGAAGGACTGAACTATGAAGACTTGTGCATTCAACCAGATGTTGAACTTCTAGAGGGGTAAAAACCTCCCAAATTCTAAATGTTTGATGGAATCGGAGATCCCAGAGTCCACCTAAGGACCTATTGCGACAAGTTAGTTGGGGTTGGGAGAGATGAGAAAATCCGCATGAAGCTCTTCATGAGGAGTTTGAAGGGATATTCACTATCCTGGTATATCAGTCAAGACCCCAGGAAGTGGACGAGTTAGGTGAGCATGGCATCAGACTTCATGGATAGATTCCGATTCAACACCGAAAACGCATCGGATGTGTTCTACATACAGAATTTGAAGAAAAAGCCCACCGAAACATTCCGCGAGTAAAAGAACCCATCACTCTGCTCTCCACTGAGAAGTTCTTCGGGATAGGATTCCACCCTACCCTAGAGGACGAAACATGGGCCAAGGAAAGAAAGAAGGAAGGTTGGGTTCTGCCGCAGCCATTGCCGTATTTGTACAAAACCTTTGCCCGACCCAAATATGTTGAAGAAGATGATGAGGAGTTCACGGTAGAGGAAATTGAAGATATTTGCGGGGCCATGAGGAAGATGCTCTATGAGACACACATGGTTCATCCAGGAGAAGGCACAAGCACAGCTGAGGTACTATATGTGGGGGGCAAAAGCCAAACTTCAAAATTGGAAGGCTACACCATTCCCAGTCAGGCGGGAGTCTGGGTAGACTTGTCCGCCACCCTTCCTGCATCACGAGTCATCCCAGGGTGTAACTCGGATGTTTTCCTCTTCTTTAGTATTCCTTTTATTTTGTCTTTAAAATGTAAACCCTTTTTCCAATTCCAAGGAATAAAATCGTTGTTCCACCATTATGTTTTCCTTTTTCTGATTTTGTTATTTTTTCTTTTATCCTTTCTTTTCAGTTATAATAATGCGGCTTTAAATAACATGACATGCTTGCGGACTTCACGCCCAGATCCAAACACGACGTCTAATTGTGAAATAATGAACCAAGAACTGGAATATGATGAAGAAGAGGCTTTTAGGTAAATAAATCGAGAACTGCAACACTTTGAGAATAAACCCAAGCCAAATTTGAATGACACCGAGCAAGTTAACTTGGGAACCTATGAAGAGATCCAAGAGACCAAAATAAGCATTCACAAAGATGAGAAAACTCGAGATGCAATAATTCAACTCTTGTTCGAGTTTAAAGATGTGTTTGCTTGGTCATACGACGACATGCCAGGGCTAGGGGTTGATCTAGTGGTGCATAAATTGCCAATCTACCCTGATTGTCCCCCAGTTCAACAGAAGCAGAGGAAATTCAAGACGGATGTCAGCGATAAGATCAAAGAGGAGATCACGAAGCAGTTGAAAACAAGTGTAATTCGAGTGGTCCAGTATACCACTTGGTTAGCTAATGTTGTCCCTGTGCCGAAGAAGGATGGAAAAACTCGAGTATGTGTGGACTACCGAGATTTAAATAGGGCGAGTCCCAAAGATAACTTCCCTCTGCCCAACATCCACATCCTTGTTGACAATTGTGCCAAACACGAGATACAATCTTTTGTGGATTGTTATGCGGGATATCATCAAGTGTTGATGGATGAGGAAGATGCCGAGAAGACCGCTTTTACTACACCTTGGGGCACTTACTGTTATCGAGTTATGCCATTCGGTTTAAAGAATGCCGGGGCAACGTACATGAGGGCCATGACTGCTATCTTCCATGATATGATGCATCAAGAGATAGAGGTGTACGTGGATGACGTGATCGTCAAGTCCAGAACTCAAAAAGATCATGTCCGAGACTTGAGGAAGTTTTTCGAGAGGCTGCGGAAATACGATTTGAAGCTGAATCCGGCCAAATGTGCCTTCGGAGTCCCATCGGGCAAACTTCTAGGTTTCATAGTCAGCAGGAGAGGCATCGAGTTGGATCCAACAAAGATAAAAGCTATCCGGGACCTACCTCCGCCAAGGACAAAGAAAGACGTAATGAGTCTTTTGGGCAGATTAAACTACATCAGCCGGTTCATCGCTCGATTAACTTCCACGTGCGAGCCCATATTCAAGTTGCTGAGGAAAGATGCCGTGATCAAATGGACGGTTGAGTGTCAAGAGGCATTCGACAAAATCAAAGAGTATCTGTCGAACCCTCCCGTGCTAGTCCCGCCGGAGCAAGGGAGACCTCTATTTTTGTATCTGACAGTCTTGGAGAACTCTTTTGGCTGTGTCCTCGGGCAGCATGATGTAACGGGGAAGAAAGAACAGGCGGTCTACTACTTGAGTAAGAAGTTCACTGGTTATGAAGTCAAATACACCTTGTTGGAAAGAACGTGTTGTGCTCTGACTTGGGTCGCTCAAAAGTTGAGACACTATCTCCAGGCTCACACCACTCATCTCATTACCAGGTTGGATCCCTTGAAATACATATTCCAGAAACCTATGCCCACCGGAAGATTGGCAAAGTGGCAAATTCTGCTGACCGAATTCGACATAGTCTATGTCACCCGCATGGCAATGAAAGCCCAGGCGTTGGCAGATCACTTGGCCGAAAACCCAATTGATGAGGAGTACCAACCGTTGAATACCTATTTTCCTGATGAGGAGGTAAACACGACAGAGACAGTCCCTGAAGACGCCCACACTTGGAAGATGTTCTTCGACTGAGCAGTAAACGCCAAAGGTGTAGGGATTGGGGCGATTCTGATCTCTCCCACCGGTCAGCACTACCCAGCCACGGCTAGACTCCATTTCTTCTGCACAAACAATACAGCTGAGTATGAGGCTTGCATCATGGGCATGAATATGACGATTGACCATGATGTCGAAGATTTACTGATCATGGGAGATTCTGATTTGATCATCAGACAAGCCCAAGGTGAATGGGAGACCCGAGATGTCAAGCTCATCCCTTACCGGCAGCACGTGGAAGGTCTCAGCAGGCGATTTATATCAATAGAGTTCAGATACATCCCGCGATGTCACAACGAACTAGATGATGCGCTTGCCATCTTAGCTTCAATGCTACCTTATCCAGGCAACGCCCATGTCGATCCTTTGGAAATCCAAATCAAGGAAAGACACGGTTACTGCAATGTGATTGAGGCAGGGCCGAATATCCAGCCATGGTACTATGACATCAAGAGACTCCTGAAGACACAAGAGTACCCCGAGCATGCTATGGGAGATCAAAAGAGAACCATCAGGCGACACGCAAGTGGTTTCTTTTTAAGCGGCGAAGTTTTGTACAAGAGAACCCCAGATCTCAATTTGTTAAGATGCGTCGACGCCGATGAAGTCGGGAGAATCATGCAAGAAGTACACGCAGGAGTGTGCGAGCCTCATATGAACGTGTATGTCTTGGCCAAGAAAATCCTACGAGCCGATTATTATTAGATAACTATGGAGAGGGATTGCTTAGGTTTCGTCCGGAAATGCCATCAATGCCAGGTGCATGGAGATCTGATTCATGCACCTCCAACAGAGTTACATCCTATGTCAGCACCTTGGCCTTTTGTCNAATCACAGATAATGCTGCAAACCTGAACAGTCGTCTGATGGAAGAAGTATGCGAACAATTCAAAATAATGCATAGGAACTCCACTCCTTAGCGGCCCAAAGCCAACGGCGCTGTTGAAGCAGCGAACAAGAACATCAAGAAGATTTTGAGGAGGACCATCCAGAGTTCCAGACAGTGGCATGAGCAGTTGCCTTTTGCTTTATTGGGATATCGCACCACGGTGCGCACATCGGTAGGAGCCACCCCATACCTGTTGGTTTATGGAACCGAATCTGTGATACCGGCAGAGGTAGAGATTCCTTCGCTCCGAACCATTGTTGAAGCGTAGATTGAAGACAGCGAATGGGTCAAAACCCGGTTGGAGCAGTTGACCTTAATCGATGAAAAGCGGATGGCTGCGGTCTGTCATGGGCAGTTGTACCAATAAAGAATGGCACGCGCTTACAACAAGAAAGTGCGACCCAGGAATTTTGAAGTCGGACAATTGGTGTTGAGGCGCATTCTTCCCCATCACCAGGAAGCTAAAGGAAAATTTGCTCCTAATTGGAAAGGTCCGTACATCATCAGGAAGATACTTCCTAGAGGAGCATTATATCTGGGTGATATCGAAGGGAGGGATCCTGAAACAGCCGTGAACGCAGACGCAGTCAAAAGGTACTATGTTTGATTCGCTTCGGTGATGTCTTGGCGCATTTGAGATGATGAAAGCTTTTGTTCTCGCTATCCAAACACTATCCACCTCTTTTGCAAACCACTTTGAGCCGGTTCCCTTTTTTTGGCTACCCTCTTTGGAATCCGAAGCCCATTAAAAAAAAAAAATGAATCAAGCCCGAACTACGTTTTGACTTGATTCCGAAAAGATACGTAGGCAGCCTCTATCTGAGGTTCAGTCACACCGAACCAAAAATCCAATTCTCCCCAAAACTGAAACCGGGGCAGATATTATAATGGTTCGACCATGAGTTACCAAACGATTCCAAAGTTGTAATCCCATCCATAATTCCTTTTACCCAAAACCAAGCGCAAGTCCTTCGGATCAATTGCCAAAAGCGGAAGCACTAAGAGACATCATAGATGGAAAGCAAACATTCAAGAACTGAGAAAGATAAAAGAGAGAGTCTTATCGGTGAAAACCTTCGGGCACCATGAGGCGACGAAGAGCAGAGAAACCAAAATGAGAGAGTCCGTCAGGTGAAAACTCGCAAAGAGCACTGTCCGGCGATGATGAGAAGAGAAACGAGAGAGGTTTGTTAGCGAAAACCTGCAAAGGGCGCTATTGGCCGAAAGAGAGGTATCTCATCACTGGAAGTACCAGAAAAGTTCCCTGGCTCGGAAATGTGGATCAACAGATTTTCAAGAAGCCGGAAGTGTTACAGGTCAGGCGTCCAGTCCAAAGAGCATGTCATGTCCATCTGAAGCCAGCATGCACCCCAGATAAGTCCTTCTTTTCCCCTAAAAGGGATGTTTTTACTTTTTCTTTTTTCCACTCCATACTTGTGTTCTTTCCTTGGAATCTCTTTCGGTTTAACCCCTAACTCCGAAACTTGTTACAAAGAGAAAGGTGGCAGAATTGGTTCACAGGACCCCGCCTGACAAAGACCGAGGAGAGTGCCCAGCCTCAGCTAGCGCGTTGGTCCAATCCTGACCGACCATTATTTGTTGTGTTCCCCTAAAGGAAAAACCTCTTGAACAATAGAACGAAGCAAGAGGCCGGCGCCCACATGGGCAATACAACATGAAGGCCTGAAAGTTGGAGTTTTATCAAAATTTGAAAGAATTTCTCCCTCCAGAACAACAAGCAACAAAGTTCCCCGCAGAGATGGGTTTGCAATCAAGCAATCGGGATGATCAAGGCCAAAAAACCAACTCCCATTCCAAACTAACAAATTGTGTTGTGGTGGAAGTTTAAAGCAGGTGTAATCCAGGCGACCGCGCAAGAAACAGGCACAACCTAGAAGAGAAAGATAATGCGCAAGCGCTGGAACGGCTTCGCAGCAAGAATCAACCAAAGGTAAGTTTCCCCTCTAACTCCTGCATGCGTGTTCGCTTAAAATAAAAATAAAAAAAAAAATAAAAAAACAAGGAATTTCTGCCTTTCCAAATCCCGGCCAAAAAACCAAGGATCTCCCTGGCATAACCCAGGGAGCTTTTGCTTTCCCAATCCCGGCCAAAAAACCAAGGATCTCCCTGGCATAACCCAGGGAGATTTTGCCTTTCCAAATCCCGGCCAAAAACCGAGGATCTCCCTGGCATAACTCAGGGAGCTTTTGCCTTTCCAAATCCCGGCCAAAAAACCGAGGATCTCCCTGGCATAACCCAGGGAGCTTTTTCTTTCCTAATCCCGGCCAAAAAACCGAGGATCTCCGTGGCATAACCCACGGAGCTTTTGCCTTTACCAATCCCGGCCAAAAACCGAGGATCTCCCCGGCATAACCCATGGAGCTTTTGCTTTTCCAAATCCCGACCAAAAAACCGAGGATCTCCCTGGCATAACCCAGGGAGCTTTTGCTTTTCCAAATCCCGGCCAAAAAACCGAGGATCTCCCTGGCATAACCCAGGGAGCTTTTCCTTTCCTAATCCCGGCCAAAAAACCGAGGATCTCCGTGGCATAACCCACGGAGCTTTTGCCTTCCCAAATCCCGGCCAAAAAACCGAGGATCTCCCTGGCATAACCCAGGGAGCTTTTGCTTTCCAAATCCCGACCAAAAAACCGAGGATCTCCCTGGCATAACCCAGGGAGCTTTTTCTTTCCCAATCCCAGCAAAAAAAAAACCGAGGATCTCCCTAGCATAACCCAGGGAGCTTTTTCTTTCCAAATCCCGGCCAAAAAACTGAGGATCTCCCTGGCATAACCCAGGGAGATTTTGCTTTCCAAATCCCGGCCAAAAAATTGAGGATCTCCCTGGCATAACCCAAGGAGCTTTGCTTTCAAAATCCCGGCTAAAAAATCGAGGATCTCCCTGGCATAACCCAGGGAGCTTTTGCCTTCCCAATCCCGGCCAAAAAAATCGAGGATCTCCCTGGCATAACCCAGGGAGCTTTTGCCTTCCCAATCCCGGCCAAAAAAATCGAGGATCTCCCTGGCATAACCCAAGGAGCTTTTTGCTTTCCAAATAAAAAATAAAAAATAAAAATAAAAAATAAATCGAGGATCTCTCTACATAATCTTGATTTGATTATACATGTGCCGCAACTAACTCACGAAATTTTCCTAGTGAAAACTGGGGCAGAAAATTTCGTTTGTTTGTTTGTTTGTTATCGTGAGCAGGTCAATCTTGAGGCACAAGGTGCGAGATGGCCGATGGGATAAATCTCAATCTAGAATAAAAGAAGAAGAAAAGAACAAAAAGAGAAGCAAAAGAAGGTGAGCTCAAATAATGAAGCAGACAAAGGCGCGGACTGCTCGAAACCTGATTGAAGTCACAAGCCCCGCCAATTTTGGTCTACTCCATGTTGCAGAAATAAACGAGCACCTACAACCCGCGAGCATCAAGATTCAGATCTAAGTCTACAGCAAGATCAGCTAAGACTCAAGATTAAGTTTTCAAAAGAATTATAGATAGGAATCTTGTAACTCATAGTTGATAGGCGTAGATATTTTTATCTTTGATATTTTCCTTTGGGTGTAATAAGGAGGCCAGTAAGCGGTAACAACAGCAAACAACAACAACAGTAACAACAAGGTCATAGTTCCAAGGTAGTCCCAGCTACCAAGACTTCCCGAACTACATTGACCTGATTCCTGTTTAGCCCAGGATATGTAGGAGGCCCCCCGAAGCAAAGGCTCGATCAAACTCTTTCAAAAAATGCTTCACACGGAATACTCGAACGGGCAAAAATCACTCGTATCTGCTCATTTATCTTTGCGCGAAAACTCTTCGTGTTTTCACGCAAAGAGGGGCAGCTGTGAGCACGTGATTTTTGCCTTATATGAGAATTATTCCCAAAATTTCAAAATAAATAGTTTTTGCATTGTGTGTGTGATTTTTGTGAATTTTTGTTTGCATTTGTGTATGCATGTTATTTGTTTAAATCAATTTAAAATACAAAAATATTGCATTATAGGACTCAATTATGTAATTAGGAATTAATTAGGCATTCTTGTGATTTTAATTTAATTCAAAATAAAAAAAAAATATGAAGAAATGAAGAGAAAACCGGACTGGGCCAGCTAAACTGGACCAAAAATCAGGCCCAAACATATCAGTGACCGAGCCCAAGACCAGGTCCCCCACAAACGCATCCAAATGACGTCGTTTTGAGGTGCTGAATCAGAACCGTCTATTTCGCTCGATCAACGGTCCTGATCATCCAAGCCATACCCATTTCCTGTACCAGACCCATTACCCGTCTCGACCCATCCTTTTCACTAAACCAAACGACCCCGCATCGTGTCGAAACGACCCCGTCTGCCAACCATCATTTGATCTGAGCCGTTCAGATCATTTGATCCAACGACTCAAATTATTTCGACCATTTTAATTACACCAAACCCCCTACCCCTAAACCCCTTCACTCACTCTCATTCCCAAACGATCCCTCCCCCATTCGTCTCTCTTTGAAGCTCAGAGACGAGCCCCCTCCCAAGAACCCTAGCCCGCCGCCCTCATTTCCCCTCACCTGAAACCCGGCGGCAACAACGCCGCCGGTCACCAAACTAACACCACAAAACCCCCATCACACCCCAAACACAAATCTCCAAACCCCTTACCTCGAATCATCTCCGAGCGTCTCGAATCTTCGATCGAAAATTCGAGTCGAAACTCAACCAATGCCAAACCACTCCAAACTCACACCATGCCATCCCCTGACCTCCCTCGTAACCAAACCAACACTGGTTTGGTTCGAATCAAGCCCAAACTACTCGAACCCCAATCCGAGCCCCAAGAACTGTAGAAGAGTTTCGAGCCTGTTCGAGAATTTTGGCGGTTCAACGGGCTTTAGTCGATATGTTCTCAGTTGAAAACATTCGATTAAAGCCCGTTTGGCCTCAAAAATCTCGAGTCTGAGTTGGTCCCAAGTCCGTGTGATTTTTGATTTCTCTCAAGGTATTTCTTATTTCGTTTCTCTATCCTTATTTATTTGTTTGTTTGTTCAGTTCTATTAGTATTTCTATCTTTTTCGATTTTTGCTAATTTCTCTGTTCTTCTCTCAAAGACCTTTTATTTGGTCAAATTTTTATTTCTGTTGTTTGTTTGATTGTGTGTGATAGAATATGTATTCGTTTCGATTAGCGTCGTCGAATAGTTAGTTTCGCATTTTTCTCTGTTTTTGGCTTAAGTGCTGAGAATCATTAATTTGTTTGGAAATTGTTTGTTGTCGATTATACGTGTTGTAATCGATTAAATAAATATCGTCGATTAATTATATGGTTTTGTTTGTGCTGGGACAGTAAGACGGTCATTAACACTGTTAGTTTGGTCCAAGACCACTGTTGAATCAAAGCCTAATCTGTTTGTGATTTATGAATTAGGAGCTGAACTGGTTATAGCTATGTAAGTGTGACAAATACATAATTTAGTTGGCCTGTTAATTGCACATCATTGCACCCTCAAAATTATTTGTTTAAATGGATTAAAAGGGAAGCCTATAGTGTGAATCACAACCTGTTTTAGACACCAAGTAATGGGAAGTCAGAACCAGCCTTAGTTTAATGACTAAAAGATGCTGGTCACATGAGGCAGTCTAGTGGAACCTGCTGTACATCAGGGTATCCCATTAGTTTTATGCACTTCAAGTTTTAATTAGTTCAAACCCATATTTAGACAAGCTCAAGTGGAAAAAATAGAGGGAATATTATGGGTTATCAGTGCTGAAACATTTAAGAAATAGGCTGCAGGGGTGTTAAGTTTGGATATATAAGGACAGATACACATTCTGAGGAGGGGGGATTCAGACACTAATAGACACAGTCAAAAGAGAGATTCTAATAGACAGAGAGAAAACAGAAATAGAAGAGAGATTTTGTGAGAGTAGATACGGATATACACTCTTAAAAAAATACCTTCTGGAACAAAAAACAGTAGAGAAAACTTAAAGGAAAACATTACTCCATTGTCCCTGTTTTGGTCTAAGTCCATTTTCTTTTCAGCTCATAGTTTGAATTAAGTTTCTATCAGCCCACTGTCCTTCAAGAGGATCAGAATAATAGTGTGTTGAGCTAGCAATCCTGTCCCCTATAACACTATTACATTGGTTTAAGATCAGAAACACTTCGAGTCTTTATCTGTTGCTATTTACATCTCCGAAAACTCAAGTTATCTGAAGGTTTCTTTCGAGCTATTTGAGTCTATTATTTGCTGCTGCCTGGTTTTCCTACAGTTGCTGTTTGGTCATTTTAAATTCCCTGTTTTGGATCAAACCATTCCTGGCATGTCTTGCCATCTTTGGCTATTGGTTTTCTTTGGTTTGTTGCTGGAATCTATACTACTGCTGGGCTGCATTTGCCCACTTGCTGTTTGGATTATCTTTGAAACTGTCATCGGTTGGATTTTGTTGCTAGTTCACTCTAGTTCTTGGTCTTGAAATCTTCCTGGGACCTTCTGTTATTGCTCTTGCTATTGGCTGTTATACGCTATTGCGATTCTGCTGATTTTTCTCTCCTCATTGTATCTCATTTCCAGGTACACATTCGAAACACAGCTGATGTAATTGCTTTGATCCGAGAGATCGCATATTGAAATGAATTGTTGTTCTGGAAATCGTAGCTTAAAAAATAGACAGCAAACATCTACCCATGTCCACGTAGTTACTGTTTTCGGCATGTATAATTTGGATTGAAATCTGCCATGTTTGGATTGTTATGATAGGACCATTTTTAGATTACAATAGAATTTGCGGTATTGATCCAGAACATTAGCAGCATGTTTGTTGCAATTCACTGATAGTTTCAGAATGGATAGAACTCAAATACGTTTAGAATCGAAAGTTGATTCCGAATCTAGCATGTATTTAGTTGTTGATAATGGACCATTATGTATAGCTTAATCCTCACGATGCGTCAGTCAAGATATGCTTCACGATAAGACTTATCCGGCTGTTCCTATAATCATTTGCTCCATGTTCATCAATTAAAAGAATAAGTTAAGTAACGAGTCTAATGCCCCCGTATCATGTTTATAGACACGACATTGATGGAATAATTCGTTTTACTAGGATTCGACCCGAAACATAAGGTAATCGCGACCATATGTTTAAAAATTATTTGAGCAATGCAGTTATGACTAGGATGAAGGAGGATCACATACTACCAAAACTCTCATTAGTTCCTTTTGAAGCATAAATTGAGATAACTTTTTGCAAAGTGGGCTGTTTCGGTTTTAAATTTTAAACATGCACGTTTATCATAATAAAGCGGTTTAAAGTTGATTAGAAGCACAAAGGTTATAATATGTATTAAAATCAGACATTTTTGCCATTTACAATAGTTTAAGCGACCGTGCTAGAACCACGGGATTCGGGGGTGCCTAACACCTTCCCTCGGATCAATATAATTCCTTACTTAGAATTTTTGGTTCGCAGACTTCACTTGGAAAGTCGAAATTTCCTCGATCCGGGATTTAAATAAATCGGTGACTTGGGACACCCTAATTTATTCCAAGTGGCGACTCTGAGAAATAAACAAAATAATCCCGTTTCGAATATTGTCACTTAAATTGGAAAAACTCCCTTGTACCTTATCCCTCGGGGTAGGGTGTGCAAAAAGGAGGTGTGACACTATGCGATCGTGCTTCTTCTTCTGCTATCGCAATGTACCAGCTCCAGTCCTCATTTTTCTTCTATGCGATCACATGGTTTTGTATGCGATCGCATTGCTTAGCCTCAGAACTATATGCGATTGCATAGCCTTGTCCACGATCGCATAGGGCAATTTCGCCCAGTAATTTTTAAAGACCCAAACCAGTAGCTATACGGGAATAACACCAAATTTCACAACTTCTTTATTCCAGGAACACTTGGGGTGATTTGTGAAGCACTTCCTTACCATAATCTCTTAGGTAAGTAATCTTTGACTTGTTTTCTTTCATTTCCATTAACACCCATTAGATTTCTAGGCTAAATCATGTGATTAAGGGTAGAAAAGCAGGGATTGGGTAGAGTTAAGGCTTTTCAATTTAATTGCGATTTAGACCTCGCTTTGGGGTCAGATTCTGAAACAAATTATATATTTGGGCTCGTAGGTGAATGGGTGAATTGATTTTGGTCCGAACCTCGAGTTTCGAACAAGCAGGCCCGGGCTTAGTTTTTGAATTTTTTTTAAAAGAATGATTTATTAAGCATTGGAATTGGATTATGTCGCATTTAATGATATTATTAAGTCAATTATGTATAGATACTATTGTATTGGAGCCAAATTCGAACGGAAAGGCGGTATTTGAGGATTGAGTTGGCCGTGAAATTTTTAGGTAAGTGTTTGGTCTAATCTTAGGTTGAGGGATTATGAGTGTCACACCTACTTTTTCACGCAACCGAAGGTTTTTTATACACCCCGTGAAGGGCATAATAAAGGAGTTTTTCCACTTTAAGGACAATTGAAACGGGATTCATTTTTATTTAAAAGTTCAGAGTCACCACTTAGGAAATTTATGGTGTCCTAAGTCACCGGTTTGAATCCCGAATCGAGGAAAGGTTTAACTCTGTTAACAGTCTGCGAACCAAAAATCCGGGTAGGGAATTCTGTTAACCCGGGAGAAGGTGTTAGGCACTCCCGAATTCCGTGGTTCTAGCACGGTCGCTCAACTGTCGTATTTGATTTTATCTGATTTCCCTATATATTCTATTTTTTGTGCTTTTTTATTAATAACCCGCTTTTATAGTATTTATTATTTATTTTTACAAGAATTGCAACGTCGTGAAAATGTGTCTCGAACCACGCCGTACAAGTACGCCCGTGGCTTTTAATACATTTCGACTTCGTTAAGATTTGGATTTGGGTCACATAAATGTGCACCCGTATTTAGGAAACTAATATAATTATCAATCGCGCCTAAAGCATCTAACATGTTCTATCTTTTGGGAAGGCCGTGAAATTCACTAAACTACCTCTCCCGGATACTAAGTATTTTAGTAAGCAATTAAGGAGGTCCCCGCAATTGTACATTTGATTTGGCGAGGCTCATCTCGTTATTTTATTAAAGTCCAACTACAATAACTACAATTTTTATTGATCAGTTATTAAAAGGAAATGAACTTAACTATGTAGGGATTGGATTACTAAGTAGAAAATAAGCGTTACATTTTGTAGTCCATACTCAATCATTGAGTTGGACCATCATTGGGCTCCAAAACGGCCAGCGAGAGAAAATCAACATCTAATACCCAGAATTGGACCGGGCCCATGTGTACACCAACATTCAAACTAAATTTGGGCCATTCGTTAAGGCCTTGATTCAATTTTTTACAAATAATCATTAAACTACTCAAATTATAGACATATACTACTTCAGTTACTGAAACATGGGTTACTACAATTTCAATCTTAAATTCAAATTAGTTTAGCCATTTAGCTACTTGAAAATTTCTTTTATTTTTGTTACTAAAAGGAAAACGATACTGAATATGCAGAATTGAACTTGAAATAAGAAGGTAAACACATGCCTAGTTATTTTATTTCAATCGCTTCACATATATCAAATTTAAAAAATAAAACATATTATAAACTCTTTCAATTTAGCTAAAATACACTTCTGATTTATGTATCGTTTCAGCAAAATATTGTTATGTATAAAATCTAAGTTCGTAATATGAATCCTAGATTTAACTATCATTTTTCTATCATCATAAGTTCTGCGTTTTTTTTACAGTCCTATTAACTACTAAGATTATAAGTCCTATGAAATATTAATACAAATACAACTCAGTCAGAATTTAAGTATAACGATAACAATCCGAAAATTTAATTACAATTAGACTATTCCTAACTGAATACAAATATTCCTAACTAAATTCTACATATATCAGGTTTAACTGTAGAAGTAAACTAAATGTCAAATGAACAATTTCACTTCATTTCTTCAATTCGTAATTACAGCTTCACAGTCATATGAAATCAGAAGATATACCTGGAAATGAAATGAAGATCAATGAGATTCTAGTCGAAATCAATAGAAAAAAAGGTTCAGCAATGAGAGTTCAACAACAATTAATCACAGCTTCGAGATCAACAGACTTAAATCCAGCAGAAATAACAGATCAACAGCAATAAACCAGCATATAAATTGACAATCAGCACCAAATAACCTTCAAATTGATGTGAGAAACTAATGAAACAGTAGGATTTTCGAATTATTTCTATTATTTTTGGTATTTTTGTATTTTGGAAATGAAAAATTTCTAAGATGAAGGCTTAGAATTGCAGAGATGATTCAGGAGGATTTCAGATTGCAAAAACTTATTAAGAGAGGCCAAATGAGGCTTATTTATAGAGTAGAAAGGGAGAAAATTTCAAATTTTAGAAATTTTCCCTTAGTCCTCCCTTTTATTGCAATTAGACCCTTATTGTTTTTATTTATTCGACCCTTTCCCCTTATTAATGCAGAATTACCCCTTTTCCCCCTATCTAAAATGTTCTATTCCATTATTTTTACCCTTCTATCCCCACTTCTAATTGGTATTTCACTGAATTACCCTTTTATATTGCCCATGTTACCCCCACTTCCTTAGTTTTATTACCAATATCCCAGTTTATATCCCCAAACTACCCCTGTACATTACTTGAATTGACCAACCGACCTACCCACTATTCACCCTTTTACCCCTGAACTATTAACTAATTCTCAGAATTAAAGGTTGAATTAACTACTAATTACTTATCAAATTGAAATATAATCAGATACAATTTAACTAACAGCTATGACCAAATGCTAATTATATACTAATTATCTAACAAATATCAGCAATCAAATGTTATCAGGACCTACTGAAACAGACAAATAAAATCGTACTGAATCTCATAAAAAATCCACTTATACTATTTTATATCAACTAAATCAAAATTAATCAGAAAAATCCAATATTTGTTAAACCTAATACTAATATCAGAAACTAAACCTAAGAGTATCAAAAAATTAAGAAATATCTAGTAAACAATCAAGAACCCTAAAAATACTACTAAATCAAAACAAAATTAGTTTTAAAGAAAACACAAATAAAACACATGCAAAGAACAGAAAAAAAGAAACCAGAACTTAGCTTTTTTCGTTTATTCGGGCAGTTTTCTTTTTCTTCTTTTTAGTTACCACGTTTTCCAGCATCAAAGGATTTTGGCGTTAACTTTTTCTTGAATTTTGGTCACTGGAGCACTTGAAATTTATGATTCGAGCCACTCCAGTGACTTTTAGGGCTCAAAACCCTTACGACAGTGATGCGGGTGGTAAGGGGGTGGTTTGGTATGATTTTGGGCTTATTTGGATGAACTAGTGTTCGCCGGAGTTAGGGTTCCGACGACACTCTTTTGAATATTCGAGAACAAAGAAAGTGATTCGAGGGAAACGGGGTAGAGGGGAGGATTCAGGGGTTCAAGGGGGTTCCGAGGTATTATTTGTGGAGTGTTTGGCTTAGGTACCGTCTCTCGCCGGTAGGGCTCCGGCGAGATTGAAGGGAAACCATGGCGGCTATGTTGGAGATGGAGAAGATACAAATGAAATGTTTTTCTGATTAACTTTGGTGTTGGGTATATTAAAATGTAACGATTGACTAGAGCCGTTGGATGAATTCAATTAAATGACTCAGATTGAATGGGTGTTTAAACGGTGTCGTTTTGAAATTAATAATACTAAACCTTGTCCGTTAGATCATAACGATCGAGGGCTGAGATCAAAAGACCTTAAACGGCGTCGTTTTGTTGGGGCTGGGGCTGATCGGGTAAGGGACTTGGGCTAGGCATGAGTTATTTATTGTTTTGGGCTAGTATACTTGGCCCAATTTTTAAAAAAAAATCCATTTCTTTTGCCTTTATCTATTTTCTTGCAATTTAACTCATATTATTTTTGTATTGCATTTTTATTTTGTATTTTTGTATTTTATTTTCTTTTCCAATTTTATATATTTATTTGTTAAACTAATTAAATTCTAAAAATTTATTTAATATTTATTTTATAGTGATTTCCGATAAAAACACTAAAATGATATTTTTTTGATTTTTCTTTAATTTGTTTCAAAATTGTAAAAATTAAAAATCCTAATGCATATGTATATTTTTTGTAATTTTTAGTATGAATTATTATGCAACTAATTAACACAAAAATGCAACAAATATCAACAAAAATTGTAAAAATAATGACAAATCATTTTGTTTGGATTTTAGGAATAATTTGCTTAG
>MU778356.1:18244-34563 GCA_026770625.1 Nicotiana glauca
GGGCGCCTGCTTGCTGAATTTGAAATGTATTCCCTTATTCTTCAGGTGGGTGCCTGTTTGCTGAATTTGAAATGTATTCCCTTGTTCTTCAGGTGGGTGCCTGCTTGCTGAATTTGAAATTTATTCCCTTGTTTTTCAGGTGGGCGCCTGCTTACAACAAACATACAAAACAACCAAAATTTTCTACCCCAGTTTGATAACTAGGTGCATGATGTTACTGAATGTTAACTTGAGATAAAAGGTGTATTGTACTTCCCTTGTTTTTCAGGTGGGTGCCTGCTTGCTGCACTTTGGAATATATTCCCTTGTTCTTCAAGTGGGCGCCTACTTGGTGTACTTTGGAATGTATTCCCTTGTTCTTTAGGTGAGCGTCGGCTTATAACAAACATACAAAACAAAGAAAATTTTCTGCCCCAGTTTGGTAGCTGGGTACAACATGTTATCAAATATTAAAACTAATAGTTAAAATTGAATTGTACTTCCCTTGTTCTCCAGGTGGGTGCCTGATTACCGAAACTTCCTTTGTTCCCTTGTTATCCACATTGGTCACATTCACTTTAAAGTGATTAGTAAGAATTTGAATCTTTTGTCCCTATTTTAATCAAAGATCAATTTGTTAGTATAAAATGGTATTTAGCTGCTGGCATTCTTGTTGGCCATGCTTCCTCCTCTGAACTTGCTCCAACTTGCTTCTTTGAACTTGTTTTTTCTTGTCGTGATTTCCCAGCTAACTTTCAAACCTTCTGATCCTGATGACCCAAATGTTTTCCTCATGTTAGTGTCTTGGTGTTTCTTTTCCCCTTTTTGTGAACTTTTGCTTCTTCCTCCAATAATCTGATTACCCTTTTGATGGGATTTATATTGATCCTTCATGTTTCACTGTCTTTTAATAAGTCCTGATCTCATTGTGCCATATAACTGGGAAGCTGGTAGTTAGCTTTGACTATAAATGTTTTGTAGATAGATTTCAAGAAAAATGAAATGCAATGATTTCGAAGTTTTGAGGATAGAAGATTCTGAAAAGAGAAAGAGGATGGGACTTATCTGAGTGAGAATACTAATTCCGTTGATCATGCCATGCATTTCGGATTAACCAGCCTAGTCTGTCCAACCAACTGTCAATTGCCACATTTGCCATTCCATATTTCACAACCCGATCTTCACCGAAACCCAAACCTTGCTTGTTTTGCCACCTTTCACAAACTTCTTTCGTTTGACCACTTGGAAACTCACTTTCGCCTTACGGTGCCCGCAAAGGTTTTCACCAATAAGACTCTTTCATTTTTTTTCTCTCACCTCACATCGCCTTATGGTGCCCGTAAGGGTTTTCACCAATAAGACTCTCTCATTTTCAATTTTCTCATCTTTTGATACCCGAGTGTTGTCCACAACATGATTCACCTTACCTGCTTGTATTGATATTTCTTAAAATTGATCAGAAGGTCTTTCTTTGGACCGTAATGTGGCTTTTGGATGGGTTTAGAAAGAAAGGTATAAAGGCTCAAAATATTTCAACGTGGGCTCAAACATTACAACTTTCGGAATCATAACTTCAACAACCATAACTTCTGCCCCAGTTTTATTTTTTTGGGGACTTTTGGACTTTTCTTCTGTTGTGACTGAATCTCAGTGAGGCTGCCTACGTACCCTTTCGGGATCAAGTCAAACGTAGTTCAGGACATAAAATCGCTTCATTGTTGCGATGTTTCCTTCCTTCCATTCTTCTTCTTTCTTTGCTTCTTTTCTTTTCTTTTCTTCCTTTTCTTTTCTTTCTTTTTTTTTCTTTTTATTTTTTTTCTTTTGTTTTATTTCTCCTTCTTCTTTTGTTTTTCTCCACTTGATTTTCCCGTTCAATCCTTGATTTTGTTGTTGATTCCGAAAGAGGGATATGAAGGAAAATATAATAAGGCTCAAAGGGATAGCAATGGATAAAGTTTTTGGATAGCAAAACAAAAATGCCTTCATCATTTCAATCTCAAAACATGTCAAATACAATCAAATACATAAAGATAAAGAAATCATACATAATATCTCTTGACTGCATCAGAATTGATAGCCATTTCTACATATTTCCCTTCCACATCTGTTAGATATAATGCTCCGTTGGACAACACTCGTGATAAAACAAATGGCCCTTGCCAGTTGGGAGCGAACTTTCCTTTTGCTTCTGCCCAATGAGGTAAAATGCGCCTCAATACCAACTGTCCAACTTCAAATTTTCGTGGACGCACTTTCTTATTATAAGATCTGGCCATTCTCTGTTGATACAATTGCCCATGACATACTGCTGCCAATCTCTTTTCATCAATTAAGTTCAACTGTTCCAGACGGGCTTTGACCCATTCATCATCATCAATTTCTGCCTCCGCAATAATTCGAAGGGAAGGTATTTCAACTTCTGCAAGTATCACCGCCTTCGTGCCATACACCAATAAATAAGGAGTTGCCCTCTACCGAAGTGGGGACAGTAGTGCGATATCCCAGTAAAGCCAATGGTAATTTTTCATGCCACTGCCTCGATCCTTCCACCATTTTCCGAAGAATTTTCTTGATGTTTTTATTGGCTGCCTCAACTGCTCCATTCGCTTTAGGACGATATGGTGTGGAATTGTGGTGTGTAATCATAAACTTCTGACATGTTTCCGCCATCAAATGACTATTAAGATTGGCACCATTATCTGTGATAATCACCTTTGGAATTCCAAACTGGCAAATGATGTTTGTATGCACAAAATCAACCACTGCTTTCTTGGTCACTGACTTGAACATTTTCGCCTCAACCCATTTAGTAAAATAATCAATAGCAACCAGAATAAACCCGTGCTCATTAGATGCTGCTGGCTCGATTTGCCCAATGACATCCATACCCCAAGCAACGAAGGGCCATGATGCCGACATTGTATGCAACTCGGATGGTGGAGAATGGATCAGATCTCNCCAGCATGCACCTCGATCATAACTGTTGTAGCTTGCTTTGCATCCATACACCTCAACAAACCAAGATCTGGGGTTCTTTTGTACAAAATCCCTCCGCTAAAGAAAAATCCGCTTGCCAATCGTCTGATAGCTCTCTTTTGATCCCCTGTGGCTTGTGCCGGATACACTTCCATTCTTAGGTACTCTTTAATATCATGGAACCATGGCTCACCATAAAGCTCCTTTTCC
This sequence comes from Nicotiana glauca, assembly GCA_026770625.1. Lineage (NCBI taxonomy): Eukaryota > Viridiplantae > Streptophyta > Magnoliopsida > Solanales > Solanaceae > Nicotiana > Nicotiana glauca. The sequence goes on from MU778356.1 coordinate 21,410, forward strand.
ATTGTATTGCAATAAGCATGTTAATCTCGGACCTGAATCTGCAATGGGTCCACATAAGCCTTGTCCAGATGGAGTAACATTGATGCCAAAGTGGCCAACGCATCAGCAACTTCATTATGGATTCTCGAAATGTTCTTGAATTATATGGACTGAAACAGCTGACATAGTTCATGCAGGCACTGCAAGTATGGTATGAGTTTTAAATACCGTGTTTCCCATTATCCTTGAATTTGATGTACCAAAAGATCCGAGTCGCCCATGACCAAGATCTCTTGGACACCCATATCTATAGCCATCCTTAAGCCCAAGATACATGCCTCATATTCAGCCATATTGTTGGTGCAAAAGAAACAGAGCTGAGCTGTGATAGGATAATGTTGTCCCATCTCTAAAATAAGTACCGCTCCTATCTTGACGCCTTTATTGTTGGAAGCCCCATCAAAGAATAATTTCCACCCAGGATTGTCATCCTGCCCCGATTCATCAATGTACATTGCCTCCTCATCAGGAAAATATGTTTTCAACGGTTCATATTCATCATCAACTGGATTCTCTGCTAGGTGATCAGCCACTGCTTGTGCTTTCATCGTAGTGCGGGTTACATAAACAATATCAAATTCTGTGAGCAGGATTTGCCATTTAGCAAGCCTCCCTGTGGGCATGGGCTTTTGAAAGATGTACTACAATGGATCCAGCTGGGAGATTAGATAAGTGGTATATGCTGACAAATAATGTTTCAACTTCTGTTCTACCCAGGTCAAAGCACAACACGTCCGCTCCACTTGAGTGTATTTTACCTCGTACGATGTGAATTTCTTGCTGAGGTAGTAAATTGCTTGCTCTTTCTTCCCTGTGACATCATGCTATCCCAGTACGCAACCAAAAGAATTATCCAACACCGTCAAATAAAGAATCAGAGGTCTTCCTGGCTCGGGCGAAACCAATACAGGCGGATTGGCCAAATACTCCTTGATTTTATCAAATGCATCCTGGCAGTCATCTTTCCATTTTCTTCAGTAATTTAAAGATAGGCTCGCAAGTTGACGTAAGCTGAGCAATGAACCTACTGATATAATTCAATCTGCCAAGCAAACTGATCATTTCTTTCTTGCTCTTTGGCGGAGGCAATTCCTGAATAGGTTTGATTTTGGACGGGTCCAGTTCAATACCACGTCGACTCACCACAAACCCCAATAACTTCCCTGATGGCACTCTAAAAGCACACTTTGCTGGATTGAGTTTGAGACTGTACCTGCGAAGCCTCTGTAAAAACTTCCTCAGGTCTTTAACATGATCACCCTGCTTTCTCGACTTGATAATTACATCATCCACATAGACTTCAATTTCCCAATGTATCATATCATGGAACATGGTGGTCATTGCCGTCATGTATGTTGCCCCTACATTTTTCAGTCCAAACGACATCACCCTATAACAGTATGTCCCCCAAGGTGTGATGAATGCCGTCTTTTCAGCATCTTCCTTATCCATCAGAATTTGGTGGTAACCCGCATAACAATCCACAAAAAACCAATCTCATGTTTGGCACAATTGTCAATCAGTATGTGGATGTTTGGCAGTGGAAAATTGTCTTTTGGACTCGCCTTGTTAAGATCTCGATAATCAACACAGACTCTGGTCTTCCCATCTTCTTTGTCACATGCACAACATTGGCTAACCAGGTGGGATATTTGGTAACTCGTATAACCTTCACCTCAAATTGCTTGTTGACTTCTTCTTTTATTTTCACACTGATGTCTGTCTTAAATTTTCTCAGTTTTTGCTTGACAGGTGGGCATTCCGAGTAAGTGGGCAATTTGTGGACCACCAGATCAATACTCAGACCCGGCATATCATCTTATGACCATGCAAAAATATCTTTATATTCAAACAACAACTTGATCAACTCTTCCCCGAGTGAGGCTTCCAAATGGACACTTATTTTTGTTTCCCGAACATTTTCCTGATCCCCCAGGTTATTTGATTCCGTGTCATTAGGTTTGGGCTTTTCCTCATATTGACTCAACTCTTTACTAATTTCTTCCAAAGCCTCCTCGTCATCATACTCCACCTCATCATCACATTCAATTTCTTGTATAACTATTTCACATTGATTATCAAGACTAGACTGAGAATTCCTCATGCATGAAACATCATTGAAATCAGCATAAAATGGACTGTACAAGAAAAAGAAAAGAAAAACAAAATAAAGGCTGTCAGGAATGGAGAGAGAAAGAAATTGCATTTCATTAAAATTCGTAAGATAACAAGGTTTGACTCATCCAATTGGACGGAACATAGAAATATGAATTACAACCTTGAAAATAAAATAGATTTAATACTCAAAAGCAAATCAAAAACTCACTACCGCGACTCCCTTCGAGTTGGAAGAGGAGTAGCTTCCCAGTTATTCAAATTGGCCCGAGATCCCACGAACTGAAAATCAATTCTGCTTGGACCCTCATTTGTTTCTACCACATTCACTTCTTCGAACAACTTTTCGAATCTTTCAATCAAATCCCTGTCAGGCCTTATCTCCACTGAGATAGGCATCATTGTTGCCAGGCGCCTCTTAGGACCAGATCGGATGAAAGAACGGTAAATGCGAGGGATAGGTTTAGGAAGGGTTCACACTTTCTTCTTCAACTTTCGGGCTCTCCTTATATCAGCAGCGGTAGGTTTAAAACCCAGCCCAAAAGTATCAATGTTACCAGGAAGCGACACTGGTTGTATAATACCCTGTAAAGAAGCTCCCAATCCTTTTCCTGTAGAAATCCATTTCTCAACATTTCTGTGGCAACCATAATAGATGCGGTAGCCACCTTTGGCGTAGGAACATGTTCACCTTCGAGGACTTTAGCGACCGGTACTGTATCCACCACTTGGTACACCCATGGGCCCTTATCATCTTCGACTTCCTCAAAGGGAGTAATAGTATTGCAAGAATTGTCCTCCCCGTGGACCACGATCTCTTGACGATCCCATTCAAACTTAACCATATGGTGTAGTGAAGATGGCACAACCTTTGTGTCGTGGATCCATGGTCGGCCTAACAAAAGATTATAGGATATAACAACATCCAACACCTAGAACTCCATCGTGAACTCCACATGCCTAATTGTAAGTTCTAGCATAATATCTCCAACAGTATTCTTCCCTCCCCCATCGAATCCACGTACACAGATGCTGTTTTTGTGAATTCTTTCATTATCAACCTTCAGCTTCTCCAGGGTAAACAGAGGACAGATGTTGGCACTTGACCCATTATCAATTAGCACCCGGGTCACTATAGAATCTTCGCATTTCACAGTAAAGTACAGGGATCTGATGTGTTCAGTTCCCTCCATTGGCAATTCATCATCAGAGAATGTCACCCTATTCACCTCAAAAATTTTGTTTGCAATCTTTTCAAGATGGTTCGCTATAATTTTCTCAGGCACACGTGCTTCATTTAAGATCTTTATTAACGCCCGACGATGATCATCTGCATGGATTAACAGAGACAATAGAGAAATCTATGTCGGCGTTTTCCTTAGTTGTTCCACTATTGAGTAATCCTGTGACTTCATTTTTCTTAGAAATTCTTCGGCTTACTCCTCGGTGACAGCCTTTTTCACTAGTGTTGGAGTGTCCCTAGCCGTTTTAGCCTTTCTTAATTCCTCGGGGGCGAAATACCTCCTCGATCTTATCAAACCATGAGTTTCACATATTTCATCTCTGATTTCTTTTCCCCGATACATAACAGTCACTTTATTGTAGTTCTATGGGACAACTTTTGCATCCACAACGGGCAACTGAGTTACCAGTTTAATGATGACCAGTTCTATTTGAGCACCCTTCACAACCAACACGAGCTTTACAATTGCTCCTAGTACTATTACTTTCACAAGCTCTGGTTTTGTTATCTACACTGGTTCATTAACCATTTGTTCCACTGCAACCACCGCTTTCCCACTAATTGACTTCTCATCTATATTGCTTTCACTTGCTTTGATCATTATTACCGTCTGAGATGGCTTTTTGCACTCTCCCCTCTGTACCAACTTAATCATGTAAGCCTCATGATGAGTCGGTAGGGGATTCTATGTAATATTAGGAGTTTTGGGAGCCTGAACTTCGATTCTCCTTGTATCAATGGGATCTTGAATAACATTCTTTAAGTGCCAACATTTCTCTGTGTCATGCCCCGGAGCTCCTGAACAATATTCGCAACTGACGGAATGGTCCAAGTTCCTTGGTGGTGGGTTTGGGATTTTTGGTTCGATAGGGTTTAGTACTCCAAGCTGCCTCAGTCTGTGGAATAGATTGGTGTAGGATTCTCCTAATGTAGTGAAAGTCTTTTTCTTTTGTAGTCTATTATTTCTGACAGTAGGGTTTGGGCAAAAGCCAGTTCTACCAGGGTTTCTGTATGTCTTGGCAGGTGGGTACGTGTTTTGGGTATGATAGGTGTTGTGAGGAGTGGGTGCACACCATGGTGCTTGTGATTGAGGGTAAGTTTGGGCATGATGGACTGAAAAGTGGGGAACAGGGGGAGGATAATAATGTTGTGGTGGGCCATATGGTGTAGGTGGGTAAGGTTGGAGATGTGGACGGGGTTGATGATAGTAAGGAGAAGGACCCCTGTACCAAGTCCTACTTTCCACAACCGCTACTTCTTCTTTCCTAGGAGCCCTCCAGTGCCCGTCTGGATGGCCTGGGTTGTATCCTTTATCACCGAGTAGCTCATGCTTTTATTAGACTTTAAGCCCTCTTCTACCATACTCCCCATTTTGACAACTTTATTGAACATCTTTCCAACAGCTGACACCAAATATCCATAGTAAATGGGTTTTAGAGCTTGCAAGAAGTAATCTACCATTTCACCCTCTTTCATGGGTGGATCGACTCGGGCGGCTTGATCTCTCCATCTGAATCCATATTCTCTGAAGCTCTCCCCTCGCTTCTTTTCAATCTTCGTTAGGGAGAGTCGGTCAAGAACAATCTCCAAATTATACTGGAAGTGATTGGCAAAGGCCTGGGCTAAGTCGTCCCAGGTAAACCAACGAGTGTGATCCTGCCTCGTGTACCACTCCAAGGCTGATCTACTGAGGCTCTGGATGAAGTACGCCATTAGCAATTCGTCCTTTCCACTGGCACCCCTCATTTTACTGCAAAATCCTATCAATTGTGCCACAGGGTCACCATACTACGCAACAACGATTCCATAATACGTAATTCAACTACGAGGGAGTTAACATAAGTCACCTAAGTGTCAAATAAGGAAAAATATCAACCTAACATAGGATATCTAACTTCTTTTAAATTAGGCCCAAATTAATTACATGAGAGATAGGAATAATAATCTCCAAATTTTAAGACAAGCAATTAGGAAGGATAACATGGCTAGATAAGGATAATTGTCTTCAGTTAAACAAGTAAAGGCCAAGTAGGCAACAAGAATAAACCAAAAGGGCAAATAAATTCCAAGTAAGTCATGTAGAAGTAAAACTAATAACAGGTAACTCAATTGTATCAATATTATCTTCTAACTCGGTGAATTTCACAAGTCTAAGGGACAATTTACCACAAATAAATTCGAGTACACATTCGTTACCTCGCGTACACGGACTACAATCAACATAGAAGACTCAAATCCTAAGGGGAAGTCCCCCACACAAGGTTAGGCAAGATACTTACCTCGAACCGGTACGAAACCACTAAGAAACAATGCCCTTGCCACGAGTATCCGACTCCGAGTGGCCCAAATCTATTCAAACCAATTACATATTGTAAATAACATTGCAAGTAGCTGATTACACTGTAAAAATGAAAGTTAAGGCGCAAAAATAGGTAAAATAACAAAAATGCCCCCTCCAGTCACCGTCTCGGAATCGAATAATTTTTACATTTTCAGGACCCTCGTACTCTCACGAGTGTAACCATATAAAAATCTCCCAAATCGAAGGTCAAATGCCCCCTCAAAACCCCAAAGTTTGGTCTATGAACTTTTACCCCAAATTACCAAGTTTTGATCCTAAATTCGAATTCCAATGTTGTATTTAACTATATAATGATGAAATATAATGAAAAGGGATCAAAGAAACATTACCAATGATTTTCTCTTCAAACTCCACTAGAAATCGCCTTCTCCCGTGCTCAAATTGAGTTTCTAGCTTATGAAATCAAAACCCTCAAATTTTCTATATCTGCACAGACATTTCCGCTTCTGCGGACAAGGGACCGCTTCTGCAGAACACTGATCGCTTCTGCTGTCCAACTTAAATCCCGCTCGACCTCTTCTGCGGTCCTATATCGCTTCTGCAGTAACCACTTTTGCGGTCAAACTACCGCTTCTGCGGTCTCGACCCTTCTACACCGAACCGCTTCTGCGGTCACTACTCCTCTTTTGCGGAGACCACTTTTGCGGAAGAGGGTTCGCTTCTACGAAAACTCCCAGGCCACCAAGGGGCCACTTTTGCGATCACTAAGCCGCATCTGCGGGACCGCTTATGCGGCTCAGCCACCGCAGATGCGGAAACAACAGAAGCTCCCCAAAAGACCTGCTACAACACATCCAACATCCCGATTAACCATCCGAAACCATCCCGAGGCCCCCAGGACCCCAACTAAAAATACCAACCCACTATAAAATACCATACGAACTTGTTCCAATCATAAAAACACGTCCTTTAACACAAATTTCACCAAATTACCACGGATTGAAGCCTAATTTTCCTTAAAACTTCCGAAACCAACATTCAATCAAAAACCCGTCCAAACGATGTCCGAATGACCTGAAAATTTGCAGACACATCCAAAATCACCTAACAAAGCTACTACAACTCTTGGAATTCCATTCCAACCCTCGGATCAAAATCTCACCTATCAACTGGAATCCGCCAAAATTCAAACTTCGTCAATTCAAGCCTAATTCTACACCGGACCTCAAATAACATTCCGAACATGCTCCCAACCCCAAAATCACCTAACAGAGCTAACAGAACCATCAGATTTCCATTCCGAAGTCGTCTTCACATTGTTCTGAATACAGACCATTTTTCAACTCTTAAGCTCTCATTTAGGAACTAAGTGTCCCAAAACACTCCGAATCCTAGAACCGAACGTCCCGGCAAACCAAAATGGAAAAAATGAACTTAGGGAAAGCAGTTAATAGGGGATCAAGGCGTAAATTCCAAAAATGACCAGTCGGGTCGTTACAGGTGGTGGAGGAGGTGAAGATATTTGTGAAGTGATTGCATAATAGGGTGGGTATATGGGGTAGGCAGGAGATGAATTTATGGTAGGAGGGTCTTGTGTTTGAACTGGTGGAGGAAAATAGGCGGGATTGGAAAGGTATGTAGGTAAAGGTTTTCCTTTCGCCCATGCCTAGTACATTTCGTCCATTTGTTGCTTAAGCTTGTACATTTCCTCCTTCATAACATTCAGATCCACTGCTTCATCATCCCTAGCCGGGTCAACAATTGTGGCTTCAATCTCTTGGCTAATCATTTTTGACATATCTTTGGAGCGGGTATTGTACGGATGAGTTGCCAGAATGCCAACTAGCTAAAACCACCTGTCTTAACTCAACAACAACAATGCTCGTTAGTGATTAGAGCTTTATCAAATAATCGCACATTGGGAGCACGTAAACAATTTTGATCGGCCACATGCATCATCCCGGCTTCCTCAACTATGGCTTTTTCTTTTATTCTTGCCTTTTTCCTTTCCTTTGCCAATTCTTTTGTTGCGGCTTTTCCTTCTTGCTCTTTTCATCATTTTTTCAATTTTTCTTTTGTTTTTTTTCAATATTCGTTTGACTCGTATTTATATTTCATATTTTCATATGATTATTATCGGTCCTATAAAATTGCCTATCGCAAATGTGTTCAGATGAAATAAAAAACAAAGATACAAATACAATTTTTTTGAAATTTTCAAATTTATTATTGGCCATCATATTACAACTACAAACTCTAAATGACAACCCAAACTACGAACTTCTTAACAACTATTTGAAATGAAATGCAAACTAATTAAAAAAAATGAAAATACAGACTCAAGTGACTGACACAATGAAGTACTGACTCAAGAATACATTAAAGCTCCTGGTGCCCACGAGAAATCATTCGGTCTCGCTACGGGCCTATATGCAAGTTCCCCTTGGAGTCTATCTAGGTTGCCAATTATCTGTTTCATGAATATCATCACTGAGGCAAAAAATGTAGTCTGGGTCATATCCTCACATATTTGGCACTTTCGGGTGATGTAATGAGCAATATCGAGGATTCTTTCTCTAATTATCCCTTTTTCCTGAAGTAACCTCCTAATTTGTTCAGCCCGAGCCTCTAAAGTCTGTTGATTTTTCTCCTGAAGTTGTTGCAGATCTATCTCTAATTGTGCTAAAGCTGTATAGCAACGTTCCCTTTCCACACTGAACTCTTTTGTTTGTTTGCTCATTTTGACCTCTGCAGTAATAACCTTTTTCCTTAATCTAGCAACCTCAATATCATGCTCTTCTTTTAGTTGTTGAATCATGCGGGCCCGTTCCTCTGCATTCCTAACCAATTGTCTTCGCACCCCAGCTAGTTCTTTTTCTACTTTATTAAGGTCAAAACTGTAATGATTCACTTTTTGCCGCAAATTGTCTATCAGCTTCGCATCTTAGGTATTTCTAACAGGGGTTTCTGATGCTAATTTCATTTTCTGAATTTGAGCTCGTAACGCCTCATTCTCTTTGGCTAATTGCTTTTTCTTACCTTCGTCAGCTGCTGCTTGCACATTGTTTTCAAACTTGAGATCTTGGACCTGTTTTTCTAACATGCTGATCTTTGCCCTGTACTCATTTTCTTTGGCTAACCAAGCCCACTACTCTTGTGATGACTCAGCAAACTCTTGAAGGTGAGGTCTTTTAGTTGGCCTTCCGAATGTCACATCCCTTGTGTACCAAGATTGATAATCAGGGGATACCTCTCCTTTAGCTCGATCAAGGACACAAGTATTTGCCGCCAAATATTGACATTTGCTCCAGATCTGGCGGACCAATGCTTCAGGAAACTGGCCATCGGGGCCAATCTCGACCACTTGCAAACTAAGATCATCATCCCTGGGTACTATCTGGCATCTCCCCAGTTGTCTCAACACACGATAAGGGGCGTAAGGCTGAATGCTTTTAAGCCCTATCAAAAGGAAATATGGCCGAGCTACCGGCATATATATGATTTCATCAATGGGTAACCATCCAAATGTCCACTCGATTTTATTAGCAGTGAGGGATCGAAAATATGTTGTCCAACCCGTGAATCCTTCTGGCAATTTGACCCCTTTAATCCTTGTGTGAAACACTTCTATGCATGTTTTTTCTGAAGACCCGTAGCTCAATAATTTAGGACGATGACACAGATGCTCAATCATCCACATTTGTAACAATAAACTGCACCCCTCGAAGAAAGTTTCCCCAGCCTTGCAAGCCGTAAGAGCACGGAATATGTCAGCCAATATCATTGGTGCTAAAGTACTCTTATCCTGGGTAATCAATGTGCTTACAACCCCGGCTACCTTTATATCAATATTCCCATCCTTTCTTGGAAATACCAATAACCCCAGAAAAACCACCATAAAAGCAAAATATCGATGTTCTTCCCATTTCTGACGATTTCCCTTGCTACATATTTTGCTTTCTGGGTTGTTGAACCCTCCAATGTGGCCATATCGCTGATATATGAAATTTAGAGTACAGAAACCGTCTACCAAATCTGGGTTATGAACAGTTCTGACTATCTTCAAAAAGTCCAGAAATCTGTGTATGGCTACAATTCTTGGAGAAATCAAGTATTTGTGCCTCAGAGGAACCTCATCCTTCCCAATATAGTATGCTACTTCCTCTAAAGTTGGGGTAAGCTCAAAGTTCGAGAAATGAAATACATTATGAGTTGGGTCCCAACACGTGATTAATGCTCTTATAATATCCCCTCAGGGTGCAATGTCTAACAAACCGGTGAGACCTTTCAAATATTTATTCACTTTATCTTGCCCTTCTTTGCCCAAATCATTCCACCACAAACGTAATTCTAAAGGGATCAAGCAAGAATGATTCATTCCGAGTCGTGCTCATCCTGCACATTTATTAATGTGATTTAATCATTTATTTATGACCTAAAAGAAAAACACTATATATTTTCCACAATTCTAATTTCTAAATAAAGCCCGATTTTGCCGATACGTCCTTTCAGCAATTCAAAAGAAGATTTTAAGGCTGTGCCCGCTAACATTGGAGAATGACTCAAAAGTGGCCATTTTTGCATAAACAACCTTCCGGTGCACTTTCGGGACATTCGGCCATTTTGACAAAACGACATCACTTGATTTATGACAAAATTTAAAATTTGACATTTTTGACTATTTTTTTGCAAACGATGTTGTTGGACCCGTCAAGGGTTGCCTACGTATCTCACACGTGGTGAGAATCAAACCAGCGTAGTTCGGGCAAACTATTTTTTAAACAAACCATTTTTTTTCATTTCTAATTTTGGCAAAAATTGAATATCCAAACTATTTTTGAAGACAAAATTTTCTATTTTTATTGGCAAAGCCAACTATATTTTTTAATTTTTTGAAAACATAACAAAATAACAATTTTTATTTATTTTCAATAACCCAAAAACAAATTACTAAAAATCAACAATCTTTTTATTTTTGACCCTTTCACAATATTTCGGCAGAGTTTCGCCAGTATTTGGGTATCGGTTTTTTTTTTCTAAGAATCAAACAATTATTAAATTTTTTTTTCACTTCTAGAAATTTCTTTTTCCTTTTTTCTCTTTTTTTTAACCGGTCAGCATGATGGTCCGAGACAAATAAATGCAACACGTAATCATGATGGTCTTTTCATATTTGGTTACCTGTCCTAGATGGACCCAACCCTTGTGTTGAGTCCCCTAAGTCATACATGATGCAAATAAACGTCCCTATTTCTAGGTTCAAGAACTGGTTATAGGTTCTAGACTGTGTACCCGAGCGGATAACTCGAGTCGAGGAGGGAGCTACGTACCGGGAACCAAAAGGCCATCCGGCTTAGTAACTTATCCGGCCTCTTTCTTATTTAAAGGTATTGACACTAACAGAATAAAGAGTCTCAACCAGTAAGTACATCCCCTGAGGTGAGAAGAGAAGGGTTTTCGGCATAATTTATATATAGTTCAAATAATATCAAAGCGGTAAACATTTAGCACATTAATCATGAACATATAGGGAAATCAGATATAAACAAATACAGCAATTATTCCAAGCTCGAATTCTTAAACCCTAAACCGAAGTTCTGGGTTTGTATCCCCACCAGAGTCGCCAGAGCTGTCACACCTCCTTTTTCACGCAACCGAAGGTTTTTTATACACCCCATGAAGGGCATAATAAAGGAGTTTTTCCACTTTAAGGACAATCGAAACGGGATTCATTTTTATTTAAAAGTTCAGAGTCGCCACTTAGAAAATTTATGGTGTCCTAAGTCACTGGTTTGAATCCCGAATCGAGGAAAGATTTGACTATGTTAACAGTCTGCGAACCAAAAATTCGGGTAAGGAATTTTGTTAACCCAGGAGAAGGTGTTAGGCACTCCCGAATTCCGTTGTTCTAGCACGGTCACTCAACTGTCGTATTTGATTTTATCTGATTTCCTTATATATTCCATTTTTTATGATTTTTTATTAATAACCTGCTTTTATAGTATTTATTGTTTATTTTTACAAGAATTGCAACGTCATAAAAATGTATCTCGAACCACGCCGTACCATTACGCCCGTGGCTTTTAACACATTTCGAATTCGTTGAGATTTGGATTTGGGTCACATAAATGTGCACCCGTATTTAGGAAAGTAATATTATTATCAATCGCGCCTAAAGCATCTCACGTGTTCTATATTTTGGGAAGGCCGTGAAATTCACTAAACTACCTCTCCCGGATACTAAGTATTTTAGTAAGCAATTAAGGAGGGCCCCGCAATTGTACATTTGATTTGGCGAGGCTCATCTCGTTCTTTTATTAAAGGCCAACTACAATAACTACAATTTTTATTGATCAATTATTAAAAGGAAATGAACTTAACTATGTAGGGATTGGATTACTAAGTAGAAAATAAGAGTTACATTTTGTAGTCCATACTCAATCATTGAGTTGGACCATCATTGGTCTCCAAAATGGCCCAGCGAGAGAAAATCAACATCTAATACCCAGAATTGGACCGGGCCCATGTGTACACCAACATTCAAACTAAATTTGGGCCTTTCGTTAAGGCCTTGATTCAGTTTTTTACAAATAATCATTAAACTACTCAAATTATAGACATATACTACTTCAGTTACTCAAACACGGGTTACTACAATTTCAATCTTAAATTCAAATTAGTTTAGCCATTTGGCTACTGGAAAATTTCTTTTATTTTTGTTACTAAAAGGAAAACGACACTGAATATGCAGAATTGAACTTGAAATAAGAAGGTAAACACATGCCTAGTTATTTTATTTCAATCGTTTCACACATATCAAATTTAAAAAATGAAACATATTATAAACTCTTTCAATTTAGCTAAAATACACTTAAGATTTATTTATCATTTCAGCAAAATATTGTTATTTATAAAATCTAAGTTCGTAATATGAATCCTAGATTTAACTATCATTTTTCTATCATCATAAGTTCTGCATTTTTATACAGTCCTATTAACTACTAAGATTATAAGTCCTATAAAATATTAATACAAATACATCTCAGTCAGAATTTAAGTATAACAGTAACAGTCCGAAAATTTAATTACAATTAGACTATTCCTAACTGAATACAAATATTCCTAACTAAATTCTACATATATCAGGTTTAACTGTAGAAGTAAACTAAATGTCAAATAAACAATTTCACTTCATTTCTTCAACTCGTAATTACAGCTTCACAGTCATATGAAATCAGAAGATATACCTGGAAATGAAATGAAGATCAATGAGATTCCAGTCGAAATCAACAGAAAAAAAAAGTTCAGCAATGAGAGTTCAACAACAATAAATCACAGCTTCGAGATCAACAGACTTAAATCCAGCAGAAATAACAGATCAACAACAATAAACCAACATATAAATTGACAATCAGCACCAAATAACCTTCAAATTGATGTGAGAAACTAATGAAA
>MU778356.1:37594-49113 GCA_026770625.1 Nicotiana glauca
GTGATGAGGGTGGTAAGGGGGTGGTTTGGTATGATTTTGGGCTTATTTGGATGAACTAGTGTTCGCCGGAGTTAGGGTTCCAGCGACACTCTTTTGAATATTCGAGAACAAAGAAAGTGATTCGAGGGAAACGGGGTAGAGGGGAGGATTCAGGGGTTCAAGGGGGTTCTGAGGTATTATTTGTGGAGTGGTTGGCTTAGGTACCGTCTCCCGCCGGTTGGGTTCCGGCGACATTGAAGGGAAACCATGGCGGCTATGTCGGAGATGGAGAAGATACAAATGAAATGCTTTTCTGATTAACTTTGGTGTTGGGTATATTAAAATGTAACGATTGAATGGAGCCGTTGGATGAATTCAATTAAACGGCTCAGATTGAATGGGTGTTTAAACGGTGTCGTTTTGATATTAATGATACTAAACCTTGTCCGTTAGATCATAACGATCAAGGGCTGAGATCAAAAGACCTTAAACGAAGTCGTTTTGTTGGGGCTGGGGCTGACCGAGTAAGGGACTTGAGCTAGGCATGAGTTATTTATTGTTTTGGGCTAGTATACTTGGCCCAATTTTTTAAAACAATCCATTTCTTTTGCCTTTATCTATTTTCTTGCACTTTAACTCATATTATTTTTGTATTGCATTTTAATTTTGTATTTTATTTTCTTTTCCAATTTTATATATTTATTTATTAAACTAATTAAATTCTAAAAATTTATTTAATATATTTTTTATAGTGATTTCCGATAAAAACACTAAAATGCTATTTTTTGATTTTTCTTTAATTTGTTTCAAAATTGTAAAAATTAAAAATCCTAATGCATATGTATATTTTTTGTAACTTTTAGTATGAATTATTATGCAACTAATTAACACAAAAATGCAACAAATATCAACAAAAATTGTAAAAATAATGACAAATCATTTTGTTTGGATTTTAGGAATAATTTGCTTAGGGCAAAAATTACGTGCTCACAATGAGTTGAGTTCTATTTGCTATGTGGTATTTTTCGGGTACGACGTATAGGCATGGTGACGAGTATCTATACGTTGGTGTCTAGCATGACCGTGATTCTTTAAATTGTGAATGTTTGATTTCGTTGTACCTCTCATGCCTTGGTAGTGATTCCTATTTGTTGTGAAAAGCTTGTGGAAGAAAATTGTGACCTATGAACATCGAGGGGCATTGGCTCGAATTATATTACAATTGTGAAAGTATATGATACGATTGAATCCTTTGGAGCATTGGCTCAAGTGGTAAAATGAGTTACGAAATAAAAGTGAGAGGAAGAGAAAGGGTTATTAAATTGTTCCCTTGCCGGGATATTATTGCTTTGTTGATTATTTCCCTTGCCGGGATTTCTATTGTTATTCTATTTATTACCTTGCCCTTGTTTCTGATTGTTGTTTGGGTGAGGAAGAGTGTTAAAGCACGAAGGGTGATGCCGTGCGTTGTTTGTTATTATAAGGAAAGAGTGTAAAAACACGAAGGGTGATGCCGTGCATTGATGTTTATTGTGGGGAAAGAGTGTAAAGCACGAAGGGTGATGCCGCGCCGCACGATGTACCATTCTGTGTCGATTCTATTAATTATATGTGAGGAAAGAGAGTAAAATCAAGAAGGGTGATGCCGTGCAGTTGCTGCTTTCTGATTCTTTAGTAATGTTGGAGTTATGGTGATTCCTTTCTTACTTGATGACTTTTACTTGGAATTGTTATTTTTCCCATCACATGCTTCCCTCCCATTTGACTGGTTATCTCTATATTTCTGTTTCCACTGTATATATATTTATAACTGCACAGGTTTATGTGGTGGTCTGGTCTAGCCTCGTTACTACTTCTCCGAGGTTAGGCTAGGCACTTATCGGCATATGGGGTCGGTTGTGCTGATACAACACTCTGCACTTATGTGCAGATATCGGAGCAGTATACGGTACGCAACAGTAGTTCGGGGGTCAGCCTTCAGTTCACGAGATCCCGAGGTAGTCTTGCCCGCGTCAGCAGGCCCGACATCTCTTATATCTACGTTGATGCTTTGTTTCCTTTTTGTATCCGAGACAGACTTTATTTGTTTGTTTCAGACACTTGTATGTATTATTGTTAGATAGTCCGTGTACGTTGTGAAATCAGTTCTGGGTAGAGACATATGGATTTTCTTATTATTTTGGTTTATTTCGTCTAAGTCTTCCGCTAAATTCTGAATTTTGCTGTTGATTAATTATTTATATCCTGTTAATTAAATTGGTAAAAATGAATTGGAATAAAAGCATTTATGGATTTTAAATGTGTGGCTTGCCTAGATTTTATGAGTAGGCACCATCACGACTCCCAAGGGTGGGAATTCCAGGTCGTGACACAATTTCAGACGATTTAAGGGGATATAATGGAGAAACTAATTGAATTAAGGATGTACCAATTACTGAAGTCTGAAGTATTGGAACGCATAATTGCATATGTATAAATACAGTGAGGTATTGAAAACATTGTGGGTTCTAACACAAAGGATCACAGCAATAAAGGAATTAGATGGTTTAAACCTTTGAATTGATAACAACAAATAAATACAATAACAGAAAGGACACGGTATCACCCTTCGTCCTTTTACTCATGTTCTTACCATAAGCGTTAATATTCACTTTTATTCTTTCTTGTTCCGGTGTGCAACCCGATCCCAACCATATATTACTGTTATGGCATGCAACCCGATCCAATTCATATAATATTGTTGCAGTGTACAACCTGACCCAAATCATATAATGATGTTGCAGCGTGCAACTCGATCCATTTAATATTGTTGCTGCTTGCAACCCGATAGGTGTGTAATCCGATACATTTAATATTACTGCGTATTGCAACCCGATCCATTTAATATTGTTGCGGCGTGCAACCCGATCCATTTACTATTGTTGCGGCATACAACCCGATCCATTTAATATACAAATCAACAGTAATCATAAAAGAATCTCGGCAAGGAACAATAAGGATATAACCCTATCCCGGCAAGGGAGTCAACAACAAGAGTAAACACATCCCGGCAAGGGAACCAACAGTAAGGATTAAATATGTCCCGGCAAGGGAATCAGCTATAACCAAACTTGTACTGATAATTAACTTCACCTTGAAACCTCAACTAAACAGCAAGACATAGCACGCAAGTGATAACTACACGGGTAATTACAATAAGTGGACATGTAACCTATTCTTACAAAGTCATAGAGGAACTCATAATCAAGAATTATCAAAATAATAAGGAAGAAGATCACTTCAATTAAGGCAAACAAGGGTAAATGAAACACGTAGGAATTCGAGGAAAACTAGCAACATCATATGGAACATATATAGGAAATTTAAGCAATTATTGAACTCAATCATAACGGAATATTCTCCATATATTGAACATAAGGACCTAAGAAACCTAGAGCTTACTTCCCACAAATAAGTTCGAGCACACACTCGTCACCTCATATGCACGAATTACAATTAGTATAGAAGACTCAATTCCTAAGGGAAAGTCCACCACACAAGGTTAGGCAACATACTTACCTCAAAGACGACAAACCGATACTCTAAAATTCACTTCTCAGGTGAAAAGACATCCGGACAGCTCAAATCTAACCAAATTAACTTCAAAGCACAATAAAAACACATAAGAAACTATTCCGGATCATAAAGTCTCAATCTTTAACAAAATCCAAAAATTGGTCCAAAAGTCGACCCCCGAGCCCGCACCTCGTAATCCAACAAATTTTACAAAAAATGAATACCCATTCCGATACGAGTTCGACCATACTAATTTTATCGAATTCGGATACCATTTGGTCGCTTAAATCATGATTTTTCATTTTCTAATTTTTCTTCAAAAACCAACTCCTTCCCCAACCCCAAACACAATTTAAATTATTTAAACAAATTCATGGAATATAATTAATTATAGTTGAAGAACACTTACCCAATCGAATTACGCGAAAAACCCACCAAAATCGCCCAAAAACCGAGCTCTAGAAGTCAAAGTATGATGAAAATGGTGAAACCCTCAATTTTGGGATATATTCTGTCTGCCTAGATTTTTGTGCATTGCGAACGCAAAGAGAGGACTGCGTTCGTAAAGCAGAAAAGTTAAGGTTTCCAGGTTACTCATCGCAAATATGACAGTGTGTCCGCGAACCCAAAGAAGGGAAATCTGATGGCCCAAGGAATGCTCTACATGAACGCGTGAACTAGTACGCGAACGCGAAGAGTGGAACGACATAACTATGCGAACACGAGAGGGGAAGGCGAATGCGATGAAGGGAGAGACAGAGCTTCGCGAATGCGAGGCTCTAAACGGAAACACGAAGAAGGATTTCAGGTGGTCAGTAACAAAGCTTCGCGAACGCTCCATTTTCTAAACTTTAACTTTTCCAACTTTTGCCGAATTACCTCAAATGACCCTACGGACATCCTAATCCAATTTTGGATGCGTGCCTAAGTCCAAAATCACTACATGAAGATGTTTGGACACCCACGACCCATTTCGGGGCCGTTTACTCAAAAGTCTAATTCCGGTCAAATTTTCACTATTTAAACTTGTGACGACCCAAAGGGTCATCACTTGTTTTAATTGAATTCTATGTCTCCGAGGCCTTGAAAACCTTATTTAGAGTCATATCGATTTGCATTCACAGTTCGGGCGCGTATCCACAAAGCTTAAATACAAAAATTTTGTAAAAAATGATAAGTTTTGATGTTAAAATGAATAAATTTGACTTTGGTCAATATTTTGGGTAAACGGAACCGGAGCCATCATTTACGGTCCCGGAGGGTTCGTAGGAAAGTATGGGACTCGGGCGTATGACTAGAGTCGAATTTCGAGGTCCCGAGCCCGAGAAATGAGTTTTTAAGTGAAATTATTTTCTGAAAAATGTTTAAGGAAATTTGAAATGAAATCTGATCAGAAAGTGATTGTATTGGGCCCATATTTTTATTCCGGCACCCAGTATAGGTCTTATATATGTTTTAAGTCCTTCCTGAAAAATTTGGTTAAAAAAGGTCGTCGTATGACGTGATTCGGATTTGAATTTCTAAATTTGAAACTTGATGAGGTTTGAGGAAAGTTCTTGATTTTGAGGTTTGATTCATAGTTTTCTTGGTTATTTAGGCGATTTGATCGCACGGATAAGTTAGTATGATGTTGTTGAGTTAGTACAAGAATTTGGTTAGAAGCCTTGAGGGCTCGAGAGTGTTTCAGATGTGTTTTAAGAGGGTTTGAACTTATAAAAAATTGCAGGTTTTTAATGTTCAGTGGTCAGGGATTTTGTGCTTCGTATTCACGGGGGCCTATCGCGAATGCGTAAGGGAAAAATCTCAAGAGTTAATTTTCTTCTTCACGAACACAAAGGTGGTGACGCGAACGTGAAGCTGATGGGGGTAGACCCTTCGCGAACGCGTCCCTCCTCTCGCGAATGCGTAAGGTTGAGGGGGAGGGGTCTCTAGTTTGTTCTACGCGAACACGACCACTGGATCGCGAATGCGAGGGCTCAATGTATTAAAGTTTCGCGAATGCAATCCTATAGTCGCGAACGCGAAGGTCTTCAGACCTGAACCATCGCGAACGTGAGGTGCCCATCGCAAACGCGAAGGGCAATTTTTCCCATTTATGTTAAAACTCCAAAACAGAACCAAAAATGGGATTTGATAACATTTTCATAAACCCCTTCTTCTCCAAAGCTCCTAGGCGATTTTTGAAGCATTTCTTCACCAAAGTTTCTTGGGAAAGCATTGTTTAAGTCATTTTCTTCATTTTCCATCAACATCTATTGAATTCCTAGTACTAAAACATGTGATTAAGGGTAGAAATTAGGGATTTGGGTAGAAATAGGGCTTGCTGATTAATGGTGTTTTAGACCTTATTTTGGGGTCAAATTCTGAATATAATTATCTATTTGGGCTCGTGGGTGAATAGGGGATTTGATTTTGGTCCGAACCTCATGTTTTGACAAGCGGGCTCGGGGGCAATTTTTGGGTTTTTGGGAAGAATGTTTGGAAAGCTATAATTAGGCATTGGATTTGAATTTTTTAGCATTATTCGATGTTATGAAGTCATTTATGTATATATACAATTGATTTGGAGCCGAATTCGAAAGAAAAGGCGGTGTTTGAGGATTGAGTTGGCTGTGGATTTTGGGGTATGTGCTTGGTCTAACCTTAGCTTGAGGGATTAGGAATTGAGTCCTATTTGCTATGTGGTAATTGTTGAGTACGACACATAGGCATGGTGACGAGTATCTATACGTTGGTGTCTAGCATGACCGTGAGTCCTTAAATTGTGAATATTTTGATTTCGTTGTACCTTTCATGCCTTGGTGCTGATTCCTAATTGTTGCGAGAAGAAAGTTGTATTACAAATTGTGAAAGTATATTAAATGATTGAACCCTTCGAGTATTGGCTCAAATGGTAAAGTGAGTTACGAAATAAAAGTGAAAGACGAGAAAGAATTATTAAATTGTTCCCTTGCTGGGATGTTGAGATTATTGATGTTGTGTCGTTGCTGGGATTTAATTGTTTAACCGTGTTCCCTTGCCGGGATTCCTATTATTATTTTTGTTTATTCCCTTGTCCTTGTTTGTGATTGTTGTTTTGGGTGAGGAAGAGTGTTGAAGCACGAAAGGTGATGCCGTGCATTGTTGGTTACTGTGAGCAAGAGTGTAAATCACGAAGGGTGATGTCGTGCCGCACAATGTACCATTTCATGCCGATTCTATTGATTATATGTGAGGAAAGAGAGTAAAAGAACAAAGGGTGATGTGTGGATTTATTGATTTCTGATGCTTTATTGATGTTTGTGTTATATTGCTTCCTTCATTATCTGATGACTTTTACTTGGAGTTGTTATCTTCCCCACAACATGTTTACCCCTCCCATATTTATTGGTTATCTCTGTATCTCTATTTCTGCTGTATATATAACTGCACAGGTTTTTTGTGGTGGTCTAGTCTAGCCTCGTCACTACTTCGCCGAGGTTAGGCTAGGCACTTACCATCACATGAGGTCGGTTGTGCTGATACTACACTCTGTACTTGTATAGATACCAGAGTAGCCTATGGTGCGCAACGGTAGTTCGGGGGCCAACCTTCAGTCCAAGAGATCCCGAGATAGACTTTATTTCTTGTTTAAGACAGTTGTATGTATCCCTCTTAGATAGTCCGTGAACGTTGTGACACCAGTTCTGGGTAGAGGCATATGTTGATTTTCTTATCATTTTGGTTTATTTCATCTAAGTCTTCCGCTAAATTACGAATTTCTCTTTGTTTAATTACTTATATCCTGTTAATTAAATTGTTAAAAACAGATTTGAAACAAAACTATTTATAGATTCTAAATGTGTGGCTTTCCTAGCTTCTACCAGTAGGCGCCATCACGACTCCCAAGGGTGGGAATTTTGGGTCGTGACAAGTTGGTATCAGAGCTCGAGGTTACATAAGTCTCACAACTCACACACAAGCTAGTAGAGTCTGAGGGATCGGTACAGAGACGTCTGTATTTATCCCCCGGAGGCTACAGGGTTAGGAAAAGTTTTACATTTATTTTTTCTTGTCGTGCGGTTCGGTTTCTAAATGCTAATTGAATTTCTACTTTGTTCTTTCGTAGATGGTGAGAACATACGCTTTCTCATCTACCGATCAACAGTCTGATCCCCAGGAAGCTACCACTAGGGGTAGAGGGCAAGGTCGATGCCGTTCTAGAGGCCTAGGTTAGGGTAAATATCAACCCCGAGCAGCAATACTAGTGGCAAAGCCTCAGGTTGATTTTGACGAGGAGGTTCCGGCCCCAGCAGTTCCGGTGGGCCCAGCTCAGGCCGCAGAGTGGTTTATTGCTACCCTAGTTCTACAGGATGCTCTGGTCCGATTGGTGGGCCTCATGGAGAGTGTCGCCCGAGCAAGTTTGCTTTCTGTAGCACCAGCTACTTCTCAGGCTGGAGGAGGGGACCAGACTCCTGCTACTCATACTCCAGAGAAGGTAGCTCCCCAAATTCAGACTCTAGTGGTTCAGCCTGTTGGAGCAGTTCAGACGAGCGCAGTAGCTCAAACCGATGATGGGGCAGCCATGTCTGCCGATGCTTTTTGGAGGCTGGATTGGTTCACCAAGCTCTTCACTTCTACATTCAGCGACACATCTACCGAGGATCCCCAGGATTATCTGGAGAGTTGTCACAAGGTTCTTCGGAGCATGGGGATTATCGAGACTAATGGGGTCGATTTTGTTACATTTTGCCTGTTTGGAACTACCAAGACTTGGTGGAGGGATTATTGCTTAGCTAGGCCAGTAGGATCACCAGCCTTGAGTTGGAGCAGTTTACAAAACTATTTTTGGAGATGTTTCTCCCCATTACTAAGAGAGAGACCTATCGGAGGTAGTTTGAGCGCCTTCAACAAGGTTCCATGACGGTCACCCAGTATGAGACCAGGTTCATTGACTTAGCTATCCATGCCCTTATTATACTTCCCACTGTGAGGGAGAGAGTGAGATGGTTTATTTATGGACTCATTCAGCCGATTCATCTCGAGATGGCTAGAGAGGCTGGGAGTGATATCACTTTTTAGGAGACGACCAATGTGGCCAAGAGGATTGAGATGGTACTATCGCAGGGGGGTGATCATGGGGGAGACAAGAGGCCATGTCATTTTGGCAGATTTAGTGGTAACTCATCTAGAGGTAGAGATTCATATGTAAGAGGCTATCCTCCTATGCCTTTTCAGTCAGCACTCCAGGTTTCTCATGGTGCATCAGGTGGTCGTGGTTCTCATATGCACAATTCTGATCAGTAGCCCTATAGTGCATCGCCAGCTCCTATCAGTGCACTGCCACTTTAGAGTTTCTGGGGTGGTCATTCAGGTCGACCGGGCCAGCAGTGTCAGCAACCGAGGGCTTGTTACACTTGTGGTGACATGGGTCACATTGCCAAATTTTTCCCTCGAGCACCGAGCAATTCTTAGCACCAGGGTTATCGTGCCATGGTATAGGTACTTGTCACACCTATTTTCTCCACGCAACCCTATTACGAGGTTGGGTTAGAAGAGTTTTTCCAATTAAAGTGAAGTTTTGAAAGGGAATTATTTATTAATTAAAGTCGCCACTTGGAATTGAGTTTTGGTGTTCCAAGTCACCTTTTATTTGAATCCCCCTTTCAAAAGGAAGGTTTGACTCTTAATTATGGTCTACAAAATAGAAGATTGAGTAAGGAATTCTGTTCACCGAGGGGAAGGTCTAAGGCACCCCTCGAGTCCCGTGGTTCTAGCACGATCACTTTTATTGACTAATGTAAGGCTTAAATCAATGCTTGACTATTCTTGTATTTTATTGGTTATGGCCTTTCTATTACCACTTCACTTAATTATTATATTTTTATTAATTGTTTGGACCCAAATGCGGTACGCACACAAGGTACTTCTTTTAAGTTAGGTATTAAACCAAGGTACGAAATGTACACATGGTTATAACATAATTATTGTAAATCTAAAGGCATCGAGACGCGGAATGCGGACATGATCCTTTTATTATTTAAGCATATCAATGTGACGACCCAAAGGGTCATCACTTGTGTTCTCAGTCATTTCGAGCTTCTGAGGCCTTGAAAACCTCATTTATAGTTTCCTCAATTTGCGTGCGCAGTCCGGGCGCGAAGCCGGAAAATTTTTGTCATGAAATATATGAATTATGTGAAAAATTTGAAGGATTTTGATATTGATATTGATATAGTTGACTTTGGTCAACATTTTTGGTAAATGGACCGAGACCCGTGATTTGACGGTCTCAGAAAGTTCGTAGAAAAATATAAAACTTGAGCGTATGCCCGGAATCGAAATCCGAGGTCCAGAACCACAGTAAAAGAATTTTTCTGTTAAATTGTTTTCTGAAAATGTTTAAGGAAAATGAAACTGAAATTTGATCAAAAAGTGATGGTATTGGGCTCGTATTTTGGTTCCGATGCCCGGTACCAGTCATATACATCGTTTAAGCGCTTCCTATAAAGTTGGTTGAAAACGGATGTCGTTTGACGTGTTTCGGCCTTAAATTGGAAAATTTGGAAGTTATGAAATTTTGAAAGATTTCTTGGATCTAAGGCTCAAATCATTGATTTTGATGCTATTTTGGCGATTTGATCGCTCGAACAAGTTCGAATAATGTTTAAGATATATTTGTGCTTTTGGTTGAGGTCCCGGGGACCTCGGGGTGATTTCAGATGGCTAACGGGAACTTTTGATGTTGGAAAATTTCATAATAAACAAAGTTATAAATGAGTGTGCATAAGACCTCTTTTTAAAATATAATATCTCCAGTTATATAAGGATTTGAGTGATGAACAACCTGTTAAATTAAAGATCTCTGAGTCTAGTTTCTAACGCAACAAACCGTTCATCATTCGGACATTTCTACACAAAGTTATGACCAAATTACCAAAGCAGCGCAGAAAATTGCACTACCGCAGCGCCCCCTACGACGCCTGGCGCGCCGCGCCTGTACAAATTCCAGTATGGTCCAAAATTTGACTTCCAGAAACATTTTACACTGACACCTCATGCCCCGCGGCACCCCACGCGGTGCGGTAGTACAAAAAATGGGTTTTAAGACCCGAACCCTATTTCATTTAATTCGTTTGGGGTTTGTTATTTTGGGATTTTCTGGAGCTTTTAGAGAGAGGTGAGAGCATTTTGGAGAGAGAAGGAGGAACCCACCATTTAAATCATCCAAATCTTGCATCAATCTTCAAGAATCAAAGAACCCAATCACAAGTCCTACATCAAAGAGGTAAGGTTTTGTACCGTACTCTTCAATCTCGTTTTTGGGTGATTGTTGAGTAAGAATTCATGTGAAAACTAGAGATAGGTCGCTTGTGGTCATTGTTAGACAATAATATGGGATTATCATCAAATTCTTAGGCCTAAACATGTGAAAATAGGTAGAAAATTAGAGAATTGGGTAGAGTTAGGTTTTTTAAAGAATTTGTGATTTAGACCTCGTTTTGAGGTCGAACTTAAGAACAAATTACATATTTGAACTCGTGGATGGATGGATGAATTTATTTTGGTTCGAACCTCGTGTTTTGACCACGTGAGCCCGGGGTCGATTTTTACTATTCCGGGCAGAATGTTGGAAAAATTATATTTAGGCATTTGAACTAGTTTGTTGAGTAGTATTGATGATATTAAATTAATTGTGTATAGATAGATTGAATTGGAGCCAAATTCGAAAGGAAAAGGCATTGATAAAGATTGAGTTGGTCGTAAACCTTCAAGGTAAGTGTTTGATCTATCCTAGCTTGAGGGAATATGAGTTGAGTTTATATGCTAATTGTTATGTGTGTAGTCCGACGTATAGGCATGGTGATGAGTATCTATACATTGGGGGTCGAGCATGACCGTGAGTCTTAAATGGATTAAAATTCTTAATAAATCTTATGTGATTATACGAAAGGAAAGATTATTGGTTTAATACCGGTAATATATAAATTGTTGATTAAAGATTATTGGTTTCATACCGGTAATAT